>JAVIXY010000118.1:0-116954 GCA_033030565.1 Fusarium nematophilum
ACCAACCAAATCAAACAACTTGGTTATTGGACACACTGGTCCTCGTTCTGCTCGGCGCCTTGCTTCTCGATTCTCCTGGCGACCTCGGAAAAAGTCTCCAGCTGGTTGATGCGTGTCTTTGCAGATGCTGATTCAGTATCCAGGCTTCGTATAAGCTTGGCCGCCTTAATCGCAATCTCAGCAAACGCGACTGCCGCGGCTGCCACTCCGACTGCCTCGGCCATCGTGGCGGTTGAAGCCGGCGGTGTTGTAGAAGGTCGTGAGTAAGCAGCCTGATTTTGAGGACTCGGGCGACAATTTATAGCATTGCCTGAGAACGCCACGCTGCAGCAGGGTGCGCCTTGGTAAGGCGTCCGGTGGCTGAGTATGTGACACGGCATGTTAGAGCTCTGATGTGAGTGGTTCAAACCAGAGCTTGTTGTCTTGGCTTGGTTGCGTGGCTGAACGGGGCAGGTCACAGACAAGTCGCGGACAAGGCCACCAATCAGAGGTCAGATCAGGTATAGCAACCCTGAAGTTGTGCATGCATGTAGCTTGGCCGAGGCTGACTGATTACAGCAGCTTAATTTGAGGCGAAAGATTGGGAGACTGATTCTCAGTTATAGATGTTAATGGTCGCTCTACGGAGGAGCCTTATATAAATCTTCAAACCACTAGGTCGAAAGTTAAAGAATCCCTTGTCTAGTTACGGGATCGAAGGCCACATCAACGTTCACACCTTACGCCTCTCTCTCTGGGTTAATGGAAGCCTTACGATGAGGGTGTGATGTTGAAATGCCGTATGTTAGAATCGACTTAGGGGGACCTAAAACTTTACTCATCATGGCTGGCTGGCTTCAATGATTCCACGATCGAGAAGACGGGACGCCTACCGATGTTTACAAGCAGGAAGTGGCGAGGAGTTTGAAGGCTGCGCTAGATAAAACTTTAGAAATTCTCATGGCTATAGGACTAGACCAAGCCGAGAGAAAACATATAGTCATTTATTCCCGGTATCGCGCCCCAATAGCCTTGAAAGCTATCCAATAGTAAGTTTGGTAGAATGAATACAAATGCAATATCCCAGGCAATTCAAACCTCAGCCCATCGTAAGCAGAGACCGCCGTATGTCGCGCTCTATCCGTCTTCACTCACAACCCATGTAGGTTCAACCTCGCGTCTCAACATATCTGTATAGCACGAGATCCTCTCCAGGCCGCCCAGCTCCAACTCGGAAACTCCGGCCTTCGCACGAGAGCATCCGAGGCCACCCACGAGAGAGATATAACAAGGGGCGCCGTAACAGCGTAGATGCAGCGAGACCCTCGAGGAAAGATGGGAAGCCCAGAGAGTAAGCGTACCGGTCGCCCAGCCTTTCTGTATGTGGCAAAGACACCGGTTATTGCGTCGAGGGTATCCGTCTGAACGTTAAGATTGCGAATGCTATACTCATTAATTCGATCGAGGATGGTGTCCGCATCCTGAAAGTTGACAGCCGAAGGAAACAACTTTCCAAAATTGAGCTCATCGAGATCATCGAAGAAGCCAGATTCAAAGTATAGAGAACGAAGGGGTACAGACAGAGCGTCATTGCAGTGCATGCTGAAGATACTCAAAGACCACGTGGGATAGTGTAAAGACAAGCCGGCGCTTAGATAGAATAGCTTCTTGGTATGTCCAGCCGCGAGAATTCCACAGAGTTCGCGACTTCGTCCAGGGGGGATGTGATGGTGGTTAGACAGTATCGTCCAACACGGACCTAGGGTATGGGTTTTCGGTGGACAGGGCCGATGCCAGGGAGCCCGCGATCGGGGCCTGTTCCCGAAGCGGCGATGATTGTGAATTTGGAGTTACTGTAGATTTCGCCCATCTTCTGGATCTGGACTTGCTTCGCGTGGGGGTCCTCTTGGGGATGCAGTATCGGTCGACCCATAGGTATCTTATTCCTAGCTTCTGGACCAGCAGGATCGTGTCTGTAATGAGCTGTGGTAGCTGGACCCCAGGATGAAAGGTGATGCTGTCGGATGCTAAGCCGCTCCAGACGTAACTCAGGGTTGCGTAACCGCCCGTGGACGAAGTGGCGGGAACAAGCGTTGTCGACTAGCAATCTATGAATCGCAGACCGGGAAAGGAGTCGTGGATGGTCTGGTTGATAGGCCCGCTCCCGCACGCAGGGTGAAGCTCTTCACAGATATCCAGCCAATATTGGAGAAGACGAATATCAACTCTGTCAACACTTGTATGCTTGTCAGAAACGCTGTTTCCCGAGTCATACACTGGAAGACCGACGGTACCTGTTTGTATTGGTCCGCTATGATTTCTAGTCAGGCAAAACGCCGGGGCATCGGTTATTCCATTGGTTCCAAATGCATCGGATACTGGAACGACCT
The DNA here is from genome assembly GCA_033030565.1 of Fusarium nematophilum. Lineage (NCBI taxonomy): Eukaryota > Fungi > Ascomycota > Sordariomycetes > Hypocreales > Nectriaceae > Fusarium > Fusarium nematophilum. The sequence continues at coordinate 2,370 of JAVIXY010000118.1, forward strand.
CCAGGCCAACCACAGCAGAGCTCTCCGGGAAGCATTGACGGGGGAATGGGCAGAGAGGCCACGCTGACCCTGCGTTGATATAAATGCGCCTTATTCCAAACTCGGTCTCTGATGCTCATCTCAAAGAATCCCAGTCCGGGTCGAACAGTTTTCGAAGTCGATCTCCTTGCAGGTTCACAGAGATCGTGGTCTCTTGATGGGGCATCGCAGGCGCATGCGTAGAGAGCAGACCTTCTAACTCCAAAGATTGAATCAATGGATAAGCGTGAGGCAGAGTCAACCCCAGCGAACTCATCGGCCCCATCAGAAGTTGACATCCCTACCCGTGAGTGGCGGAGTATTGCTGCTTTGTGGTTTGTGTCTTGGCCGGACACACGTTGCCTCGTATCACGCTTCCTCTTTGGACCGTCTCAGCGAAAAGGAGCATTAATAACTATTCCAACAACACAAGATGCTACCGGGAACAGCGGCAACACTTAAGTTAGGCACTAACGACCTAACAGGGCCGAAGCATCTGAAATTCATCGGGCAATTCAAGAAATGCGGTGGTGGCTGCAGGTAAAGATCAGGCTGCCAAGACAGACAGAACATAAGGGCAGATCTAGGCACAGGATGTCGGTAGGGCTAAGTCCCGGATTCGGAAATTAAAATTCTTAATAAAAAAGAGTTATTGTAAGAGAATAGAGCATCTTGATTCATCCGGGTCCGACTCACCTGGAACTCCGCTCTGCAAGTCGAGGGAACATGAGCAAGGTTTAAACGCCCACGTACGCGAGGCGATCTGATAGACCACGTAAATTACTTCTGTAGCTACTTCCACCGCAAATTAACCTATTGAGGAGAGCTGCCTTGCTGGTTTCCCTCCCTTCCTCATCATCTTAGATATGCTCAGCCTCAGCATGGATACTGTGCGCATCAAGAGACTTGCCACGAGGTGCCAACACTCCAGCGGCAGAATCGCTCGAAACCATAGGATTCGCATCCGGCCCATCAAATACCACCGCAATCTCTTCCAGTGTTCTGCCCTTTGTTTCCGGGAAGAGGAACCAGATAGTGGGAAGCATAGCTGCCAGCGTCCCAATGTAGACAAAGTAAAACTTCCACTGAATTGCATCGAGAGCAATTGGATTGACGTACTCTTTTCCAATGTCAGAGTTCAGATTCAATAAAGCAGGACCAAGTTACTTACGGTTGAAAAAGCCCGCTCCAAACACAACACTCAGGTTGATGCTCAAGCCCTTGGACCTGAGGTCGTACGGCAGAATCTCGACTGGGTACGCAATAGAAAGCGGCGTAAAGGCAATATCGTAGAAACCAAAGAAGATGAACAGGAATGGCACGACTGCATTGCCAGCAGCCTTTGTACCATGCTCGGCGAACACGGCTGACAGGGCCGTCACCACGATGAAGGCGCAGAGCATGCCAGAAGCCGACAACAGCCACAGCGGTCGACGGCCATATCGTTCAGCCGCCATGGCACCCAGAGCTGCAAGAATCGCGTTCCAGATCTGCAGGCCAAGGTTGATGCCCGCTTGCGAGACCGGATCCGTGACGCCAACGCTCTTCAGAATGGGAGCGAGGTAGTAAGAAACAATACCTGGATCACCAAGTCAGCATTTTCCTGAAATCCATGCTCAGGAACTCACCATTTCCAGCCCACTGAATCATAAACCCAACCAGGACACAAATCAGCAACCGATGCCGGTTCCCCCTCGTCTTAAAAAACGACATCATACCCGTCGTCCTCGCCATCTCCCTCTCCTGCTCAATAACCGCACAAATCTCCCTAAACTCAAAGTTCACCAGCTCATCCGCCGCATCCCCATTAGCATGATACTTCACCAAGATCTGAAGCGCTTCCTCCTTTCTCCCCTTTGAGATAAGCCACCTCGGAGATTCAGGAATGGCCAACAACCCAATGAGCTGCAACAATGGGAAGAAACCCTGGAACAGAACAGGCAATCTCCAGCTCCAGCTGCCGCTCATATGTAGCGTCCCCAAGGTGATTACAGCGGAGAGCACCGCGCCCCAGAACCATATAGCCTGGAACAAGTTCGTCACGTTGGCGCGGTGCCTCGGGTGCGCAATCTCTGTGGTCAACGGCGGAGCAGACGTCTGCGCGAAACCTAGTCCCACGCCGAGCATGACCTTTGTGCCGAGAAAGGCCCACGGTCCGGATGTAAGGGCCTGGATGACGGACGCGGCGATCATGATGGATGAACCGAGGGCGATGGTGAAGCGGCGGCCTAGCCAGTCGCCTACGTAGGCCGCTGGGATAAAGGTGGGCAGGCCGCCGAGGCTGATGCCTGCGATGATGAGACCGAGGATGCTGGGGCTAACGGGACCGATGTTGTCGCTCCCTAGGGGGGTGAGTAGATGGTTTAGATAGGGGAAGGGGTTACTTACATTGTTGGATAGTTAGGAGACCGTTCATTAAGCTACCATCGAAACCATTGGCTGCTGCTGAGGAGAACATGAAGCAGATTCCGATGTTGAGTTTTCTCAACCCAGGATCGTGGATCCATTTCTCGTTGGTGCTGTTCTTGTAGGCCTTGTAGACATCGTTGCCAGACTTGAGGAGAGAGGGTTTGCGACCCATGATGGCCAAGATTATGTGGGAAAAGATAAAAGGGGATAATTGATCAACAGCTAATGTTGTAGAGAAGATTGTTGGGCGAGCTGTTGTATCCAGAGACAAGAACCTGGGCATCCGAAGCCTTTATATCCTCTTCGGCAGAAGCATCACCATCGCCTTCGGCTAACTCATCAGGTCATTACGGGTTTAGTAGGCTAGCGTATAGTTCATTCCCTCACGACAAGGAGTTCCGAATCCGGGGGCCCACGTCTGGGCAAATCCTCAGCAACGGTCGCGATTGTCACCCCATGGAGATCATGTGCGCTTGTCTAGATCCCCAGGCTCTCCACAAGAACCCGGCAACTTTTCTGGACTGAAAAGTTGGGGAGAGAAATTGGTAAGCGTTGATGAAGAGGGTGTGAAAGGATTGGCGGAAAGATTCTCGGGATGAATATTTTCTCCTGGCTAGTGGTGGTCAAGTTGTGGATCTATCCTACCGGGAAGATTCTCGGGAAGATTTCCGGGAGGATTCCCGGGGCGTTGAATGCAGTGCTACCTGAGAGCTTACAGACAGGCGACCACTTGTTTCGTGCGGGTGAATTCTCGGCAATAATATGACATCAGTGAGGGCGGGCTTTATCCGCCTTTGGATAAAAGACCACTTTCATTCACTCCTCACGTTGCTCCTTCAAACTCCATTCCATCAGACATCGCGAAAATGCCCACCGCAACAACCGTACAATCAGCCGTCACAGAGGCTTGGTGGAAGGAAGCCTCAGTCTACCAAATCTACCCTTCCTCCTTCAAGGATTCCAATGGCGATGGCGTCGGCGATATCCCTGGTGTAATCGAGAAGTTGGACTACTTCAAGCAGCTTGGAGTCGACATCGTCTGGCTATGTCCCATCTACCCCTCTCCCAAGGTTGACATGGGCTACGATGTGGCAGATTATTGCGACATTGATCCGCAGTATGGGACGATGGCTGATGTGGAAAGACTGATTGCCGGGCTTCATGAGCGCGGTCTCAAGTTTCTCATGGACCTGGTTGTCAACCACACTTCGGATCAGGTACGCGCCCTACCACTAATCGAGTTCAAATGATAACACCTTCATAAAGCACAAATGGTTCCAAGAATCCAAGTCCAGTCGAGACAATCCCTATCGCGACTGGTACATCTGGAGGAAGCCCAAGTACGATGAAGCCGGCGTGAGACAACCTCCCAATAACTGGGGTTCATGTTTTGGAGGTAAGGGTTATCTATGTACTTTTACCTTCGACTGCTGACTGTTCAATAGGGAGTGCATGGGAATACGATTCAGCGACCGACGAGTACTACCTCCATCTGTTCGCCAAGGAGCAACCGGACCTAAACTGGGAGCACCCACCTGTCCGCGCGGCCGTCCACGACATCATCCGTTTCTGGCTGGACAAGGGCGTCGATGGTTTCCGGTGCGTCTTATCAAGTACCACAGTAAATCATAGCTAACCTTTGAAGCATGGACGTCATCAACTTCATCAGCAAGACACCCGGGCTACCAGACGCACAAATATCGATCCCTTCAGCCAAGTACCAGAACGGCGCCGAGCACTTCGCCTGCGGCCCCCGACTCCACGAGTACCTCCAAGACATCGGCGCGATCCTAAAGAAATACGACGCTTTCTCAGTAGGCGAGATGCCCTGCGTCGACGACCCCAAGGAAGTCATCAAGAGCGTTGGAGAAAGCCGCGGGGAACTAAACATGATCTTCAACTTCGAGATGTAAGCACCATTAATTCTATGATCACTTCAGGAAGCTAACCTTTCAGCGTCGACATGGACCATGGTAGCGAGGGCAAATTCTCCCCCCGCAAATGGGCCATGGCGGACCTCAAATCCATCGTCAACAAGTGGCAGACCTTTATGCACAAGAACCGAGGGTGGAACGCCCTCTACCTAGAGAACCACGACCAGGCGCGAACTATATCCCGCTGGGCGTCTGACAAGCCCGAGTTCCGGTCTCTGTCGGCCAAGATGTTTTCTACGTTTCTGTGTTTCCAGAGCGGGACTGTGTTTGTCTACCAGGGGCAGGAATTGGGGATGGCGAATATGCCGGAGACGTGGGATATTTCAGAGTATCGGGACCTGGAGACTCTGAATCATTGGCAAGAGTGAGACATTCTGAATTTGAACTGAGGGGTTAAGCTAATCTGGTACAAAGACTGAACGAAATCACCGGCTCGGATGCAGCGGCTCTGGCGATTGCACGGAAGGAGTACCAGCTCAAGTCCAGGGACCATGCCCGAATCCCAGTACAGGTAAGAGAGGAAGCCAGTCTCTAAACACAAGCTAATACTTCATAGTGGGACTCGAGCCCAAATGCAGGCTTCTCTACCGGAACCCCCTGGATCAGGGTAAACGACGACTACACAACATGCAACGCAGCAGCCCAAGTGTCCACCCCAGGCAGTGTGTTCGAGTACTGGCGCTCAGCTCTGGCCCTCCGGAAGGAACTTCGAAAGATTTTCATCTACGGAGACTTTGAGCTCCTCGACGAAGATCATGATGATGTCTTTGCTTACTCTCGGTCGAATGGCCAACAAAAGGCTGTCGTTGTGTGTAACTTCAGAGAGGTCAGGGTCACTTGGACGCCCCCTGCATCAACGGATTTGCGGTCGGCAAAGACGCTGCTGTCTAACTATCCGGAGGCGGATCTCACGCAGGGTCAGATTTCTCTTCGGCCATTCGAGGCTTTTGTCAGTGTTCTCAGCGAGTGAGCAAAGTCTAGATAGTTTGCAAGAGACTGAAAGAACTAGAAAGATAGAGCCCGTTCTAGCTAGCCAATCCGCTCCCGGGCCGCGTTTGAACTCTATGTTAGATATCTAGTCTAAGAGAATCCCCGGCCAAGTACCCGTTCCTCAGTAGATGCTATCTTCTTGGTCCCGTATACCCTCAGAGACATCCATGATCATCAATCTTCCCGGCGTTGCTTGATCCAACGCGCAGGCCATCATCTTTTCCCGTAGTAGAGTAAGCAAGGCTGGATCACCTGTCGTTCTCAAAGACGTAATCAAGCTGCTCAAAGCACACAAGATTTCCCGAGGTCCAACTTGAATAGAGCCCACATCCGCCAGATCCGGAGCGCAGATTATCACATCCGCAACAGAATTCGCAACCTCGAATAATTTCGACATCTATCAGGAATCAGCTTCGTAGAATTGGGAATGAAGCAGGTGGCCTACCATTCCTGGACCGTGGGTTTCGAGGGCACAGGATGACAAGGTCGTGAGCTTCGAGAGGAGATCTCTAGCCACAGACATTGGAAACGAGACGCTAAGTCCCTGATCGTTCGGGTCCGTCGTCGAGTCAACGAACGGAATAGCTGCTTTCCATAGGACGACCCGAAGCCAAGAGTCAGTCACCACAATGTCAGCGCGTTGTACTTCATTGTCGCAGATTGGGAACGAGTGTGTCCGGCGCAACTCGGAGCTAATGGCTCCCAGACAGCTTTTCTGCTCTGATCTTATATCTGGAGGACAGGCGTCGTCGAAGGACTGAAAGAGCCTGCACAGACTGCAGAAGGCTGACCCGAGTCCAACATCTTGGTTTGGCTGTAGCTCGGGAAGGGTTGGGCTGAGTTTGAATGTAGGTGGAAGGTCATGCTGGAGTGAGTGGGCTCTGCCGCAAGTTAGAGACGCCGTTCCAACGGAGATAAGGGGAAGTCGAAGGCATACCTGTCAGTGATGAACAAGATCCATGCAATCCGAAGATAGTACTGGGTGGCATCGGGGGATGAATCGATATAAAACACGTCTTGGTGAAGACCTAATATGTGCGCATACGTGATGGCCTCTCGAAGAAGCAACGTAGACTTGGTGTTTTTCCCCTTGTTGGAATAAAAGACGTGGAGAAAGAAACATGTGAGGAGTGCATCAATAGTCTGATGCTTCGGATAGTCGAGCATAAACCGTGTTTTCTCAGCCTCATATGCCATCGACTGGTGAGAATAGCCATCGATATTTTCGACAGTGAGATGCAGCTGCGCCATAGTTGCGGCACATATCGAGGCTGCAAGGGCGTAGGCGACTTGGTCATCCACATCTCTCAGGCGGATGAGGAGCGCTTCCCAGTCGATGATGGGCCATACAACGTGTAGGTGGTTTTGGTAGATGTCGAGATAGAATTGAAAAGTTGATAGAGGTATTCGACAGTTCGCTTGATGAGGAGCGATGTTGTCCGAGTTGCGACGGCGGGGCATGGCCATGCCACTCTGGCTATTCGGAGAACTCGACGAAGCCCTCGGCGTCGACGCAATGTCGATATCCGACCGAGACCCATGTCGCTCCTGTGTCTGGACCTGCTCCAACGCTTGCTGAATCTGAAGAATCGCCTCCTTGGTCCTTTTCCTGGGCCCCTTCGGCCCAGGCTTCTTCCGCCTCCGCAGATGCGAACAGGGCGAATCAGTGGCTAGGCAGGCCTGACAGGGTGATTTCCCGGTGCATTTTATCTTTCTGACGGAGCAAGAGTCGCATGCGCGAGGCATTTCGATTGGCGGGAAATGAGCCGACGTTGATGGAGGAGATGAAAAAGGAGCGGGATTTGGGCTGGGGTGGGAGGCTCTCGGGAGGTGCCCCGCTGCCCCACTCCGAAGTCCGGGATGCCGGAACCTAAATTTCACGACTTGCCGAATCGGTATTGACAGCAAGAAACGAACGTCTGGTATGAATTTTTAACGTCTATTTCCTGGCTTCTATTATGCTGCATCATAGCCTTCTCTGTAGTTATTTTTGTTTTCTGCATTCGGCCAATGGGCTTGGTACGGATACACACCGTTGCAGAATTGCAACGATAGGCGGGCTACACAAGAACCCTTTCGAAAGGCCTCACAGCCTAATTTCAAAACCCAGGACTAAGTGAGGCTGAGAGCCAGCCATCATTACGCATTCATCAGTTCTAAAGCAACAATCGCTTTACAACACGCGCGCAACGATTGCAGGGCCGAAGCTACGACAAAGATTCATACGTTGATATAAACCGACCGACGTAAACCGGTCCCACTCCTCGATATTGCGCCCGCAAAGGAATCCAAGCACGATAAATGCGCTATATACTATCAGCTATATACCGCCTCCCTCTACGAAGGTCCACTCTTCTACGCTCTCCTCTACCTTTAGAGCGACCCGAGCGTCATGGACATTATCACCGTCTCCATTGTTGTCACGGATTAGGATGGCGCGCTGGAGACCCGGTGAACCCTCGGGCGCCGATATACAAGCCGCTGGACGCGAATCGGTCTGAGATCCGAATCCTCGAGATCGCGCACGCAAATGAATCCGACGACGGGCAAGGCGCTGTACACTGTCGGCTGCGCACCGTCTCCCTCGACGATGACCCAGGCTTCTACGCTCTGTCCTACCTTTGGGGCGACCCAAGCGTCACTGCCGACATCCGCATCTCCGTTCCTACCATGGATGGGGACAGTGAACAAAGCCATCTAGTTCCGGTTACTGTCAACCTGGCCTCCGCCCTCAGCAGCCTGCCCAGCCTCTTGACCAACGGTGGGACGCTCCGCCTATGGGCTGACGCGATCTGTATCAACCAGGCGGATCTGGGGGAACGCTCTTCGCAGGTGCAGCTCATGAGGCGCATCTACGAGACGGCGGAGGTCGTTGTGGCCTGGCTTGGTGATTCAAATAGGATAAATTTGGGGCTAGATTCTCTGAGTATCCTAGCCTCCGAATGTCGGAATTATGTGGGCACTGACAACAGCCTCGATGATGAATTTTTCACATTTGAGTGGTTGAGGCGTCACCCGTCCCTGCTTGAACCATCACAAAATAGTAGCTGGAGGTACGCAGCCTGGGACGCTATGGAAGAGGTCATGTTTAATGATTATTGGACCCGGACGTGGATTTTCCAAGAGTTTGTTCTCGCCCGGCATCTAATGTTGGCAGGAAGCGAACGGGTTCTCCAGTGGGAAGATTTCGACGTCATACCGATGCGTCGTTTCGAATTTCGATTGAGAAATACTCAAAAGCCCAAGTGGGTCCCGGGCGGCCTATGGACGGGCATGCTCAATATGTTTCTACCGTGGACGCCTGCTGATCTGACCCTTTCGGCCAGGCGGGTGAGGCTGGAAGAGACAATGGGCGGCGACCCAGAAGACCACACGCTGCTGCAGATCCAGGACTGGGGGATGGTCGCCAGTTGCCAACTTGACGCCACCGATCCTAAGGACTACGTATACGGGATACTTGGCGTCTGCAAAATGCCCATCGTACCGGATTACAGCGATGCTAAGTCGGCCGGGGACGTTTACCGCGAATTCGCGGCAAACTGGCTGGAGGGTACCCGCGAAAGGCCGCGAGAGCCGCTCGAATTTCTCGTTTCAGCGGGAGTAGGTCTCATCGGCCATGAAGACGGCTTCTCCTCCTGGACTCGTAATCTGCGGAAAGCTACACCGGTTAGGGCCTTCAGTACCAAAGCTGACTGGGGTGTTCCGGGCTTTGGCCGTGACAGTGATACATACCCCCTTATTCAGGGCAAAAGTCTGTTCGTCACGGGAGTTCGGATAGATTCTGTGGCTTCGATTGCGCGCACGGGGGATGAATCATCCCTACTTGCCTACATGGCCGATTTCATATCCAGCCACCCCACCTACATCGCCGGAGTCGCTCCTCTGCAGGCCTTCGTCAGGCTCTTCGCTATGGTAAACTTGCTAGACAAGGACTTGTCTGAGATGAGAGCTGCTAGGCAAGAAGAGCTCGACACCCTGGCGCTTTTAGTCACTTTTGCCCGGCGTCTCGGGGTAGACGCCGGCAAGAATGCGGCGCTTTGGAACATCTTCCCACAGGATCTCTCATCCCTGAGGTTTGAAGGGGACTTTGCCGCTCTATTGGCCGAGGAATTTGAGGGGCTAATGAGTAGAGCATGCTTTGAAATGCATCAAGGGCTTTTCGTTATGCTCCATGAGCGTTTCAAGCTCGTGGAAACGGAGAGCGGATACCTGGGTCACGCACCTTGGGGGGTGAGGCAGGGAGACGTCGTGTGTGTGCTGAACGGAATCAGCACCCCTGTTATCCTGCGAAAATGCGGGAACCATTTCATTCATGTCGGAACGGCCCTGGTTGTTGGTCTGATGGAGGGGCAAGCGGCGGGGCTTGTTGAGGAGCAGGGCTTGGAACTTGAGAGGTTTGAACTGCGCTGAGGTTAGGTGTACACGAGTCTGAGAGGAAGGCGGTGAATCAATTGGTACGGTTTCAAAGCCAAGGTTGAGGGGGCGATAAAGCTTGATGAGGTTGAAGAGAAAACATGGGCTTGACGGTGGAGGCATTTCACCCGGAACGGGGGTCGGCCCCCACTCCGGGGCTCAAGGAACCTAAACCCAACGACTTGCCATCAAGTATTGAGTAGAAGAATGAAAACAGCCCCGGTCCCTAATAAACTGCACCTCCTCGCAGCATCTGCTTGTTTAATCACACCATCAGCTTCCGCTCAACGCCAAGTAACAGCGGCCGCGGCTCATGGGTCTTTTGGTCAACCACAACTGAGTCGCACAAAAGGCCAGCTCACCGGGCCCGACCAAAAGTACAGACATATTTGGGCTGGGCGATGCCCAAAAGACCCTCACACTGGGGTGAGAAAACGTGATTGGTTCATCCCACAGCTTCGCCGCCCGCATGGCCAAAAGTCCCCAGCATGGTGACACAGAAAGTGCAAAAACATGCAAGCCACCAGCGACCAAAAGGCCCTGCTGCACTGCCACAGCTGCACCTTTTGCGTACGGGTTGGTTCAATATCAGGCTCCAGACATGAGGTATAAAGTTCTGGCTCCCTGCCATTTGCAAAGTCCAAGTTCCCAACCAAGCATTCCAGAGTCAGCAGAATCACCAGCAAACACTCAACCTCTAGATCATCCCGCTTTTCCTTTTTCTTTTTTCCTGGAGAAGCCGCTTCCCCACCAGACGTGGCCCCTCTCCACCTCATCATCATGCCCATTGACTGGAAGTTGTACGAGCGGGACGTCGTCCGCTGGTATCTGGACGAGGATAAGACCGCCCACGAGACCATCAAACTCCTCAAGGAACGCCACAGCCTGGATGTCAGGTGAGTTCACTAATCAATGAAATTTGAGGTCGACACTAAAGCTGACCCTTCTCCAGTCTCAGACAGTTCAAGGCGAGATTTAATGGCCTGAAGAATCTACACGCAAACGAATGGGCAGCAGTGATCCCGGAGTTGCGAAAACGAGAGGTGAACGGCGTCAAGTCCGAGATCTACATCCACGGCCGGCCTTTGAAGCTCGAGAGCATGGTTCGGGCGATTCGCCGGTACTCAAAGAACTGCAGAAGTGACAGCACGCCAGCAGCTGCAATAGGTTTGGTCCCCCACAATGAATTACTCTTGTCCATGTAGCTTACCGCCCTTAGACCTGGGCATCAACACTGTTGGCGAGCACCGGATAGAAATACGCACTCTCCAATCCTCAGATGGAGAATCATCTCGCACCCACAATCTTATCGGTCCTCTCCTCGCCTCCGAAAGACCAGAAATGGAGGATGCCGTCATTGCTGTTGAGGCAAGGGAGGCCCCGGAACCGAGGGGCCATGATTTTCCTATCGACTTGGATCCTGACTTGGACATCGTTGATGTCGACTTCAGCGCTCAACTCGAGGCCTTGGGTAATCAATGCTTTAGCCCCTCTTTGTATCTCAGCTTGGATCCATCGGTTCCTTCATCTCCAAGGAGACTCCTTCTTCAACGCCCGGAGCAGGGCGGGCCGGTGGACCGCACAGATGAGGCCACTTATTCTCAATGGTCACTGGTTTCCTCTTCTCCTCGACTGGTCTCATTGCGCCCTCCGCTGCTGTTCACTCATCGTCAGCAGCCCTTTCAATCTTTTTGGGATTCCCCAGGTAATCGGCCCTCCTCAATTCCTTGGCCCACTACTGACCGCCTCGCAGGCATTTCAGCCCTCATTCAAAACACCAACGAACTCGAGGCATTGGTTCAAAGCGACAGACAACTCTCATTTTCTAGATCACTCCAATCTGACGCAAAAGGCCCCTTATACTCGAAACTTGGCTGTATCGAACCAAAGGTGGGGGCGCTACAACCTATTGTTGAGCTATTGGATGAGAGATACCGCAACTACGCAATGACAAGCAGGTCTGTTCCAGATATACTTGAAACAGCCAGTGATCAGTCCTTCTATCAATTTTTCTCTGTCGTGGCATATTTGGTCTCGAATAATCTCGTCGAAAGCTCGTGGATGATACGCATTCTCAATTGGGTCATGAAGAGCGATTCTGTGCCTAAGTTCTTAACTTTCCTGCAATCACCACCAGCCCGTGACCTTGGCTTTGGTCTAGCGTTACTAGGGGCATTATGCAGGGAGGGCAGGTTTTCGATCCGATCCATGAGACTTGCGCACCGTCCTATCCCCGAGGAACTCCTGAGTCTCGTCGAGCTTCATTGCATAGACCTCGGGGTACGTGCCTTTTATTTGGCAATTCAATGGGGCAGTCTGGAGCTGGTAAATCGTCTGGTGTCTCGAGGATTAGCCATTGACTCGGAGGAGCCCTCCGACCCAATTCCTTCCCAGAGCCCGTTTTCTTACGCAATCGAGAACGGGTTGGAAGATGTTGTCCGTCACTTTATCAGCATGGGAGTTGACGTCAACCAAACATTTCATGTTGCAGACCACGACGAAGAAACGAATGCCCTTTCCCTCGCCATCTGTAAACGCCATTACGAAATAACAAAATTGTTGCTTGAATGCGGCGCCAAGATCCATGTCGACGACCAACTTCTCATCGATGGCAGCCCAAGTCACATCTCCCTACGAAGGGAAAACCAGCATATCTTCTTTCTGTTACAAGACCATTCAGCGATAAGCGACGAGCTACATGTGGTCCCGCTTATAGAGGCTGCGCGAAAGGGCAATGTCAGTCTCTCGAAAGTCATGCTATCTTATGACATTGCTTCAAAAACGGTCCTCGAACGTGCACTATGTGAAGCGATCAACATGGGGGATTCGGCCGCCGTCGGAACGCTTTTAGGTCGGGATATTGACCCAAATATCGGTCTACGGCTTCTGGCTCCGGTAGACTCCGATCACGACTCCGTGTACGTCGGCAAGTACAGCTTCCAGAGGGATGCGCTTCTTCACGAGATCCTCTACCTCCTGGTTGGGGCTGGGGCGAATTTGGATAGCGGGACTGTACTTAAACTTTACTCTCAGTATTCCAATCGTTGGGACTGTAACTTTGGAGAGAAGTATGGCGATGGCCCAGCTTGTGTTCTACAGATCATTTTACAGTCTGGTTGCAAGGCGTCTTGGGTTTACCAGGAACTGCTCACTCACTACGCGACAAACGGAAGAATCTTCAACTGTGGTTGCCTCCTCGAGGAGGGTGTTCCAATCAACGAGTATGGGCTGCGTGGAAGAAACGCACTGCAGCTGGCGGCAGGCAGTGGCCATCTGGCACTCGTGCAACTTCTTCTCAGGCGAGGGGCAGATGTCAATTGGCCAGCACACAACAGTCATCCAGATGGAGCTACCGCTCTCTATGCTGCTATCCGAGCTGGTCACTGGGAAACAGCCTCCTCTTTGATTGATTCGGGGGCTAATGTTGCAGGAGCGGTAGCTTCGACCAACAGGGATACTCTTCTAGAGGCATTCACAAACAGATTTTGTGATCAAAGAGGCATGTTATTTCCATCAGAGGAAAATGGCGGCATTCCTCTAGAGGAGGGTGGCCTTATTTTCAAAAGCCTTGTTGCGCTCGGGGCCCCCGTCAATCGTGCCGATGGTTCGGGTGGCATTCTCTTGCACAATCTCGTTAGGGCCAATGAGATTGAGTCCCTAGAGCTAGCACTGAGTGCAGGGGCCCGACCAAACGACACATTCCATGGAATAACTCCACTCCATATGGCTTCCCTCCGGAAGTATTCGGACGCTATTGAGCTTCTTATCAACTACGGAGGAGATGTCAACACAAGCGAGATGAGGGATTCGGACGACAACGCGACCCTGGAATCCATAGAGGCCAGCATTTTCGGGCGGGATATTCCATTCTCGTTCCACTTCGGCTTCTCCTGGGGGAGGTTTGGATCTACATCTGGTAAATTCCCCTTCACCGTGCTTCAAGCTGCCGTGTCCTGCGAGAAACCCAGCCTTGAGATCATCAAGCTGCTCCTCCGACATGGCGCAGAGGTCAATGCCCCGCCAGCAAGAAAAGGTGGCATGACGGCGCTACAAGGCGCTGCAACGAAAGGATACATAGAGGTGGCGAGACTTCTTATTGCACACGGGGCTATCGTCAATGCAGCTGCAGCCCCCGAGGACGGCCGCACAGCGATAGAGGGAGCGGCTGAGCACGGCAGGAGAGACATGGTGCGTTTTCTTCTGAGCGAGGGTGCACTGCCGGACCCCATCGACGGATTCTCTCGAGCTATTGAGCTCGCTAAGAAGGAGTTGCATCTCGGCATCGTGGCACTGCTACGGAAAGAAGAAGCCAAGTACAGCCCTCAGTGTGCGACGTCATCGAATCTCATGTTGGCATGACGCGGACGCTGCTCCTACTACGAAACGGCGAGTGGTTGACATGGAAACGGCTTGGATGCTTTGCAGGCAGGTTTCTCGCAGGTCCAAGGAATTTGCCAAAACAGCGCTCCGTCAAAGACCACCTTAGAGGCAACCCAATCAACGTGCCTTGTTTCCTGGCATTTGGAGCCATTCCATAGGTCGCCTTGGAGTGTTCACTGTTGATCCCTCAGGCCCTCCTTCGCAGTCAACACTTCCTGCCAACCGGCAAGCGGAGGGATTCCTCAGGCTGCGAATCGACCCTTCCCTCTTGGGAGCTCGATGACCTGTTTCCTCATCGCCTGCCTCTCTTCTACAGACTTTTCCCCGCCCCTCCCCTCACCTCTCTTCCATTCCACACTTCTCTCTTCCATCATCAATCCACCTAGCCTTCGCCGACATCTTACCAAGTACGACTATCATCACGACAACAGAGCATCTCCCCCCATCTGCACCAACCCACCACACCATGGCACCCGAACCCAAAACCGCCGACAACGTCGCTTCTGGAAGCGCCAGCTCGCCCAGAGGGTGGACTACCCTCCCATTTGCCCAGAGCCCGCCTGGCCTGAGACGATCGAACGTAAGAATCGGCCCTCGGGTTGAACCGCTGTCTGGTCATGCGCCTCAGGCCAATCTCGACGGCCACGATGGCAACTCTGTGGTTGATTTCGTCGACAAGCAGGTCAGCTCTGAGATGTACAATACCATTCAGTACCGTACATGCTCCTGGCAGCAGACGGCAATTCTTCTCTTCAGTCAGTACATTGGTCTCTCCATCTTGGGCTTCGTGGGGTCGTACGTGTACTTTGGCCTCGTTCCTGGGCTCCTTCTTTCAGCAGTCGTGGCAGGTCTTATGCTGTATACGAACCTGATCGTGGGTGAAGTCTGCCTGCGACATCCCGAAGTCCGAGATGTCTGCGATGTCGCCCAGATCCTGTTCTGGAACAAAACGGGCGCATGGTGGGCGACTGCTGTCATGCTGGCTCTAAACAACATCGTCATCCAGGCCCTGCAAGTGGGTTCTGGCACAGGGTACCTCCTCGTCATGGCTGGACAGGGACACCGCCCTATTAGCGCGGGACGCAAAATAGGCTTCGCAGCAGCCGTCACTACAATCGGTTGGCTGGGCTCTCTGCCTCGCACATTCAAGGCGATGTCGAGACTGGGCTTCGTCTTTACTTTCTTCACCTTGATCGCGGCCATTGTATGCATTGCAGGTGGGTGGGCTCGCAAGAATTCAGCACCATTCGGCTGGGTATGGATGCCACCCCAAACGAAACTCGCCACTGGGATGCTGGCTTTCCTGAAAATGAGCAACCCGTTCATCGGCCAACGGGCATTGCCAAGCTTCATCGCTGAGATGCGTGATCCTCGGTAGGTCCATCAGCCCAGTTGATTCTCTCCTCTTCGGTACTGATCTCTCTAGGGATTTCCCTAAAGCGTTGCGGACTTTTACGACTGCCCAAATCATCACCTTCAGCGCCGTTGGTTCCGTTCTCTACGTTTCTCCTCCTCCTTCCATCACCGTGTTGAAGGCTTATCGCTCTCTCCTGGCTCCGACGATCATCTTTGTTGGATGTCTTTGCGCCTCTATCAGCAGCCGCCTTGTTTTCTTCCACACGTTCAAGGGTTCAAGGGATGTTACTGGATACACAGGCACGGGCTGGTTCCTGTGGAGCCTTTTCCTGCTTGTCGGTTGGGCTCTGTCCTTTGTGCTCGCCATCATTCCATACCTCCCATCGTGTGGGCGCTTGTCGAAATGTGAGCGCCCCCCCCCTCCCTCCGGCCTGGGCCGCGGGTGGTCTGTTTGAGCTCAATCATCGGTGCTAACGCAGCTGCAGGGTTGTATACCATGTTGCCTCTCTTCGACTGCTGGTTCGGCTTCATTCTGTGGACCTTTGCCTACATCCGCATGCGACAAGCTGACCGAACAGCTGGAATGTCACGAAATGCGATGCTCGATTTCCTATCATTCAGTCTCAATGTCATCATCATGCTGGCGGGCGCCGTGTACCTCATTCTTGGTACCTATGCGGCTATAAAACACATCATTGATTTTCAGCATTAGAGGCAACAACCCCTCGAAATACCACATCGTTGGATGGAGGGGATGTTTCTGGTGGAGCCTGTGATATCGTGAACAGATACGGCCGTGTCGGCTTGGCTGATTGTCGGCGGTCTATGGAAGAGCATCATTATTGAATCATTCTAAAGAAGAAGAATGAAACAGAGTGGCAGGTTGTATCGGGGTTAAACACTCCAACAGAGAGACGTACAAATAGAACAACAGGCAGAAATTACCATTGATCATTATCAGACTGGAGATGCCATCCGTCAACGACGACGCGACCTCCTTGGAGTTGGCCCACTTCTGCCCCTTCTTCTTCCGTTTTCTCCAGGCCCTTCGTGATTAGGTCTCTCATTGCGGCTTCGACGGCGGTGATTTCGACTCCTTTACCTTTAGGTTCTCGGTCATCATCCGATGCCTACCCACCCTGGCCCAAATTCTCCATTTATCATCGTTGCAACTCCTCGTCCAACCGTTCCCAAGCCCGTCTCAATTGGCAATACGAACGTAGTCTTCCAGCTTGTCTAGTTCTCAAGATCCCCAGCTTCCCTAATTTGGGCAACGCCTCTTATGCACTACACCGCCGATATCCTTCAGATAGTGATGCAGCTCTCGGAGGGGGGGGGGGGGGTGGAGCCCGGAGAGACAGGTTTCTGCCGTTGGATCTAGCTCTACATCAGAAGATTCGGAGTCGTGAGGCCGCTTGAGCGATAAGCGTTATGGTGGTAAAATATACGGGGATGCAGCTTTACGGGTGGTAGTCGCTCCCCACGATAGTGTTCCGTGATACAAGCATAGATGGCGAAGACTGGGTACAGTTTCTTAGTAGCTGCGTCAAGGATCTCAAGATGAAAAATATCTGTCACTGTAACGATGATACTTTGCAACAATACACATACATGCAATCCTAAAACACCATAACTTTTACCCTTTTTCCATGTCCCTATCGTTAAACCCGACCATTCAATCCTAATCCCAACCGTCTATCCAAAGCGCCACATCCTTGATTACGCCAATCCACCTTCACAACCGCGGACCTCAGCCCCCCATCCCTGTGTTCTAGTTACCTGCCTGCTTCTCAGCCTTTTGCCTCCTCCCCTTCCAGCTCCTGCATGTCCAAGGCTGACCCTCACGATTGGTAGCTGTACGGGTCATCCACTTCAGAGCTGGATGCCCAGGCCATTCGACCCATGCCGTGACTCTGCACATTTTCTCCGGGAAGATCGCTGTCAAAGGATTCGTCTTTCTCGGAGTCATCTTCCTCCCAAGTGCGCCCTGCTGCGGCGACGGGTCTAGCTTCCTGAGAGCGGTCGCCCTCGATAGTCTCCCGGGCATTCGAGTGCCCTTGAGCGCACATGGTTAGAAAGTAGCGGCTTGCGGGTTAGTCGTGAAGAAGACTTACCTGATGGGCGGCTTGCCATCCTCGCCGCCTTCTCCGCCCCCTCCTTTTCATGAGACGCTTTACACTCGAGATACTCTTCAACCAGGTCCTTGCGGATGGTATGCGGGCAATTCTCGTCGAACTCCTTCAGGTCGTGAAGCGGCACCCAGGCCACGGCGCACTTTATCGGAAAGTTCACCTTGTTGAAGAAGAGAACGGGGAACATTCGCCTGTGGGCAAGCGGCCCGCCGTCCTCGTAGCCTTCAGCCCACGGCCGCTGAGTAACGTCGTCCTCCCGGGCGCCGGCGTAGCAAGCTGGGACCTCCTTGTTGAGATCCGTGTGCTGGAGCGCTGCCTTGAAGTCGAACCGCTTGAAGTATCCCCAGGGGAGGATCATGACAGGAAAAAAGACTTTTCGCGATCGCTCTGGCCACCAACAGGCAAAGATGTCCCCTGGCTTTGGGTTGGCGACCTCTGGTTTGATGTCGCGGTAGCTCGTGGGTGCTACCCACTGGTAAGGCTTCTTTTTCTGCCGCCTGGTCTTTTTACTGATCGCCTTGGGCACAGACGGGGCTTGTGTTGTCGGAGCTTTGTCACGTCGAGGGCGCTTGGCTTGGCGGCTGGAAGTCGCAGTCGCAGGGGCGGTCGAGGTTCTTCTAAGTCGTGAACGACCGTGTTGCTGGGCGGTTGGGGGAGGTGCTTCGTCGTTTGTGGCTCGAGGCTGGGGATGGGTGTGGCTCGTATCGTGGTGGTCTGCGCCGGATCCGCGGTCTTGTCTGGTATGGTCATCGTCACCATCGCCTAGAATAAGGCCATCACCGACCGGTCCCCATCCTTCGGACCGATCCGAGCCGTGATGATCGTCCGGATTGGACGGAGAAGTCCTCGTCGGTGTCGGGATTGTCGAGCCACGAGCATGTCCAATTCGCAACGAGGCCGAGGGGGTAGGAGTCGACTGGGAGAAGATGGGATTCAATACATCGCCCAGCTGGCCAATGGCCTCCTGGACTTGTCGCGCATAGTCTTGCTGATCCCTCTCGATCTCACTCTCCAGCATGGCCTGCTCGAGAACCAGCTGCTTGATCGGCCTTGCATCGACGTTGCCCTGGGTATCCGCCCGAGTAAACATCAATTGGTTATTGATTAGGCCTTCGAGGTGCTCGAGCCGTTCTCGTCTAGCGGTATTCTGTGGTGGCGGCTGTATCCGGTCGATAGCAGCACTCCATCGTGCATAATTCTGGCGAATTGCGTTGACTGTTGCGACGGGGTCGTCCATGGTGGAGATAGGCCAAAGAGGAGCAGGGGAAATAAAGGAAAGCGAACCGTGGGGTCCAAGCCACTCACCCGCCTCACACCGACAACAAAGCCGGGACAGGCAGAGATTCGGGGCGAGTCTCAGCAAAGTGTAGTTCGAAAGTCGTATGTGAAAAGAAGAGACGAGTTGGAGAGAAAAAAACAACACGGCGGGAGACAAAGGAAAGTCGTGTTTCAGAAGCCCGTGCTTTTCTCACCACCATTGCTGCAGCCTCCTCACTCGTCTCGCCCAATGAGCTGCACGTTGGTCCAGGATGGTGTTGTCGTTTGCCTTGTATCACGAGTTATTAGCCAATAAAAGTTGCGTGTTGGTTGGCAAACAACCTTGGCCCTGCGAACGTGGCTTGGTCGGCCGCCCCTACGAGTTTAGTGAAAACGGTGATCGGCTTATGCATGGAAGAGAGATTGTCTCTTCTCTCTTGGCGTGCCACGCACCCGATTCCCGAAGCCTGGTTCCGCGAGGGCACGGTGAATCGAAGTAGCTCGCCATGGCAACAACGGGAACGACGGGAACTATTCTGGTTTAAGAAGAGGCGGGATAATTAATTATACTCCAGACAATAGTGTCCGGCTTCTTTCGGGGAACATAAAAATAGCAACATGGTATATGAAACATCCTGACGAGGCATACATGTACTCTAGAGTGGCGGTATCTCCTCTCAACTTGTCGACAAGGTGAAGCCGTCCTCGACCCAGATGGTCTACTGCACGATTTTATAATTGCAACATGAGGCGACTATGTCCCACCATCGAAAGAAATATTATGTGGTGTTTGGACTGTAGACAATCAAGGATTGAGGCCAAGATTAGACAACAGGATCTTGAGGCCTGACGTGTCATTCCGTGCAACCCCAACACATTTGACATTGAAAGTTCAATATGAAATCTTCTTTCAAGCACTAGCTGTAAAAGCCACGGCCAAAGCCTCCCGGAATTCCATTTAGGCCAGAACCTAATAGGTTGTTAGTATGGTCTCCCTCAGGTTCACTTGTGAATTCCCATTACCGCAGGAGGGCAAATGACCTGGATTTACCTTGTCGTTTAGCTTTACTGAGTCTCAGACGAATCGATAGGAACGCCAGAGCCCTCCTTGGCCGAAGCATTGTCGTTACTCTGGGTAGCTTGAACGCCGGCCTCTGTCAGCGATGACGGAACTGTCGGCTTCCGCGCCAGCGCCATCAACAGGCTTATCGTCGACAAGTTTGTCGTCGATAGATTGGGTACCGCCAGATCCTTGGCCACTCATTGTGACGTTTAGTACTGAATGATGGAGTGGTGATGTAGAAATAGAAGAGTGAGATGTAATGATTGTTGGTGAGGAACAGATCCCATAAGCATGGGCGAGACCTCCTATTCTTATAGTGGCAACGGCCATGGCTGTGTCTCCCTCCGTATGAAGCTAAGAAGTCCTTATCGCTCGCCGTGTACGTTGTTGACGCGACCATGCCTTCGACTTGGGTGTCAGTCAGGGATCCAGACTCACGTTCAGCTGGCCAACCGACTCTTGATCGCATTTACTAAAAGTCCCCGTGAGCTATCCGTATAACTTTTAGTAAATAGTCTCTAGTGGTTTGCTGAATCCAACTTAGTTGGCAGCGTTTCGAAAAAAAAAAAAAAAAAAAAAAAAAAAAAAAAAAAAAGTTTGCTGAGCGAAGAGACCTCGTGACCTCTCTGAGTGGTTGCCAAGCACCTAGCTTTTATTCAATCCAAGCCTCGTTCAGTAGATTAAACGTAGCACATGTCGCTCAACGTCCTTAATGGCCTGGGGGTTCACGCAAAGCATGCCAGTGAGGGAAAAGTTGATAGGACGCCGACAAGTGTTTGACTTCTGGTATTTGATTTCCCCAATTATCCTGTTTCTCTATCCCATCTTCTTCTACGACTGGTTCATCAATCAGTACACATTCTCTTTCCTCCGCACCGTCTTCCAACCACGAACCATCATCATCATGAGCTACCCAGGCGACTCTCAATGCCCTCCGATTGCAAGATTCACCGTGGACCCGTAGTCTCCTCCCTTTCACTCAATGAACTCGTCTCCGTATCCATTCCCAGGTCCCCGCAGAGTATCTGCAAACGGAGGAACAGCAAACTCAACACCCGGCGCGACTGGCCCTTGAAGAACCGGATATGGCACCTCATGCAGCCTGCCCTGAATCCTCTTCGCAACAGCTGGGAACTCCCTCCGAACCCGGCGGTAGTCACCCGCAGTCAATCTGCTGTCACGCTTCACAAACTCTCCATCGACGAGGACGTGGAGGATATCCCCCACACTGGCGTGCAGGATAACCGCCGCAACAGGATCATTCCATCCCAAGAACGCAGGACTGTTCTCAGCGTCCCAGACGATCAGGTCAGCCTTGGCACCGACCTGAATCACGCCCAGATCAGGCCTCCGCAGCGCCAACCCCCCTGCGCGAGTGGCAAGCAGGAAAGCCTGGTTGACGCTCATCGGGCTGCGGGAGGGGATGTTACCCTGCTCGGAAACCTTGTCAAAGAAGTGCAGCCTAGTCTCCTGCAGCCAGTGGCGCGCTTGCGAGAGAAGGTCCGCCGAGAGAGCCGAGTGTACATCGACGCCGAGGGCTGCCTGATCAAGGTGGTCGAAGCTGTGCGGGTGTCCAAAGCCAGAGAGGGTTTCGGACTCGGGCGTGATTGCGATGTACTGGTTGGCAGATCGCAGGAGGCTGGCCGAGTCGTTCGAGAGGTACGTTCCATGCGAGAACACAACGGGGATTGAAGTGTTCAGAAGACCGAAAGCGTCGACCTGCTCGGGCGTGTTGTCTGAGCCGTAGGGACCGCCAACAGCATGGGTTGTCACAACAGAGACGTTGTACTCCAGCGCAAGCTCGGCAACCCGCCTTGCCTCTGCGGTATTCGGGCTGGGACCCCAGGAGTCGTAGGCGATGCCCAACTCGGTGGGTGCGACGTTCTCTGATGCAGAATACTCGGCCATCTCCCGGAACGTGGGATATTGCTGAGACACAGTATAGTTGGTCGCCGAGGCATTCTGAAACGAGTACGCCCAGAAGACTCTCGCTCCGCTGTGGATGGACGCGTTGAAGCCAGCCCACGCAGACTCGGGAGACCAGTTGTGGTGGGCGTGGTCCAGGAGGGTCGTCACGCCCGCGTGCAGAGACTCGTACAAGCCTGCAAGCTGGCTGATGTAGACGTCGTCCGCGGTGAAGCCCAGTGTCGGAGCAGGGTTTCTATACCGGAGAAAGTATTCAAAGAGCGTGGTGTTGGACATGATGGTCTTCCAGGCTGTGGTCCATCCGTGTCGATGCGTGTCGATGAAGCCTGGGGTGATGATCTGGCCGGCGACATCTATGCATTCGGTATCGGAGGGGATGTCCGAGGGCTTGGGATCGTGGCTGATGGCGGCGATGCGGTCGTCTGTCACCAAGAGTGATCCATCGCGGACGACCTCGAGGGAGCTGGTCTCGTCGTTGTAGGAGATAATGGTGGCGCCGGAAAAGAGCTTGGACGATGCTTCGGACCGTTCGGCCAATAAAGCCAACACAGCGAGTGGAAGTAGGGAATACATGATGTAGTGTCTTGGAAGCAACTTGCCCTTAGGGGAGCAACAAGGAGGGAGTTAGGATGTTCTTGAGGTCGCTTTCTCAAAGGCTGGTCTACTCTAGCTAACAACGGTACTACCCCATCCTTTTATAAACCACACCCTGTCGGCCTCGCATTCATTAGAATGTCCGTGACAGACAATTACTTTGGCCTCTTGACAATTTTTCGGATATCATCTACAGATAATCTCCTAAGTCCGAGAATTTGGGTCCGCAAATCCGCGAATGAGCGCGTCAAACTCGTCTTACTCCCTCGCGGATAGTTGCCCTCGGTGGAGCACCGTGGCATTCGGGGAACATTTCAGCCTCAGCTTGCACAAGAGGATAATTAAAGTTAGCAATTAATTAGCCGATTTAACGCAATAAAGTTGCATCATCGATGAGTATCTCTACTAAATGCGCAGCCATCCCGATCCTGAGAGTGAATAGAGTAGAGGCGATGCATTACGAAGCAGGCTAATGCCTCGCTCCCGCGGGCTCGGACTTACATGTGAGGCGATGAATGATGACACGCAGCCGCTTCCAGCCTCTGGGTATATTAAAGTAAATAAAATAAATACTTGATTTTTACTCAAGTAAATCTCTAGATGTAGAAGCAAACCTCTTGAAAGCCTGTATTTGCAGAGCCAGTTTGCCACTCAGTTCTCTACTTACTTAGATCTTATTATTTTTATTCTTTACTTGCCTACTTCAGAACCAAGCCCTTTCTTATTAATTAGATGAGGTTATATCATTGTCAGTGCGTCGCATGGAATCATTCCCCAGCTAGCAATCCAGATCCTACCATGACGTAGTTTCATCAAGTCTTAGTCAGACCACAAGGCAGAAGCTATTCTCCTCTCGCACCAAAAGACTACAACACCAACATCTTCATGCACACGATAATTACCCATAAGCTAACTACATACCATGTCGGAGTCAGAGCACCCCGCCCCCTCCACGAATACTCTCCAACCCTCCCAAAATCCTCCAAAACTGCTAACCCTCCAGGACGAAACCCTCTGCGCCTTCTGCGACGATGTACTTACAAATCCTCCCCGTGAATCAGGCGCCCCATTCAGGACACGCACCCTCTCAAGCCTCCTCCAAGCATCCACCTCATGCGGCTACTGCGCCATGTGGCTTCGCGCTCTCGAAGCGACAGCGCAAGAGCTCAAGGAGGAAGGCCAGGACGAAGCAGCAGAGATGCATCCGCTCCTACAGAAAGCCGTCGAACCGGACGAGGTGCACCTCCAGTTCATCCATCTTCACGACTGGGGGAGGCACAGCATTGGGCAGAGTATTGCGTGGCCGCATCTGGGAACTATATGGGCTACGCTTGATATGGTCAAGGATCAAAGTAAGCGCAACTCGGTTGATCAACTTGCCAATGTCTAATTTGGTTGTTTAGATGCTGGGCACATCAATGCAGAGCCACTGGCTCCATCTGATCAGGAGACGGGGATTTGGCAGATGGTTGAGGACTGGCTTGCTCGTTGTGATTCAACTCATGGGCTCTGCAAACACCCCAAGGATCCAGCATGGAAACCTTCACGGCTTCTTCACATCAGCGAGGACCCTCTACAAGTTCATCTCATTGAAGGGGATGATATTCCAAACCAAGTCGAATACCTTACTCTAAGTCATTGCTGGGGCGGCGGTATCCCCGCGAGGCTCACAAGCGAGACCCTCCCGTCTTTCAAAACTTCAATTCCTATAGAGGGCCTGCCTCAAAATTTCCAAGACGCCTGCAACATTGTCAAGACCCTTGGACACGAGTACCTCTGGATCGACTCTCTATGCATAGTCCAAGATGACCCTGAGGACTGGGCCATCGAAGCTGGTCGAATGGCCTCCGTCTACGGCAACTCCTGGCTCAACATCTGCGCAACCGCTTCCTCAAATTCCAACGACGGCATCTTCCACTCACAAAAGGACAGTCCCGAGGAGGCATGGATGCCCATCTGGGTGCAACGGAAATGGGGCGGCGCCTTCTCCGGCACGTACTGCGTCTCTGACCTCCGCGGCTGGTGGTCCCGTCTGAACAACGCACCGCTGAACCGACGAGCCTGGGTTGTCCAAGAGCGGCTTCTCTCTCTAAGGGTGCTTCACTTGGGCCTAGAGCAAGTTGCTTTTGAATGCTGCTCCATGTCTGCGTGTGAGCGTCTTCCCTTTGGGGATCTGGGTGGCGAGTTCGGCCACGTCTCGACGAGCAGAGTGAAGCAGTTCATCCTGGGGGCGCGGTGCGGCGATTTAAAAGACCTCACTGTGGAGCAGCTTCTCGGTGATTGGAATGAAGTTGTGAGAAGCTATTCGAGGGGAGGGCTCACGTTTGATAGCGACAAGTTGATTGCTCTGGGGGGTATCGTGGACTGTTTTGAAACAGTCTTTCGGGGAGCAGACCACGAGGAGGCCAAAGACCAGGGCAAAGGCGACTCGAATACCAACGAGACAAGGACGACTAATGAACAGCGTGACATGACCAAACCCCAAAGCACGTTTCTCGCTGGACTCTGGAGACCGTTCCTCGAGTTACAGCTAGTCTGGCGCGCAACCTCAAGAGTCCAACACCACCAGCTAAGCGGCAACGCGCCTCCAGCCCCGGGACAGCGCCCTACGCAGTACATCGCCCCAACCTGGTCCTGGTGCTCCGTCAACAACGCGCTCATCGAGCCACAGCACCCTCGGACCATCGACATAATCCTCGCACGTATCCTCGACGCAAAGATAAAACCGCTGCCAGAGTTGAAAGAAGGTCAAACATCAAGTGGTCTCAAGTATTGCAGCGCGCCTGGTTCGTACCTCCGGCTGCAGTGCTCCATACTCCCCATAGCTGGCTACGGAGACACCGACGGACTCAAGTTCTTTGATTTTTCTGGCGAAGAGGGTAGCACCATCACGGTCGATAGCAAGAACTACTGGGACGTTGCGTTCGAGGAGGAAGCCGTGCGTTGCTCAAGTCCCTTTGCGGTGCCCATCTTTGTGGACCAGACTCGAGTTGTGAACCCGTTGCATGGACTGGTGCTGGATTCTCGGGAGGATGACGAGGGGCGTCCGTATGCTGTCCGAGTGGGGGCTTTTGTGCTAGACAGGCCGCAGGATGTGAAGGCGATTTGGGCGGGTGTAAAGTCCTTTGATGAAAAGCACCCTGGTACCAGGGGAGGATGCGATGGGGTGTTTCGGTTGGTCCCCTCGGAGGGGAAGACGGAGTATGTTAAAGAGGATGGCGTGGTGCAGCGGGTCGTTGACATTCACTGATCCAACGCCATTTGATGGTGGTTATCTTTAATTGAGACTGCGTTTCCTTGAAACATTGGCACATCAGCTAAAGAATAGTTCATGCAGGGTACTATGATAGGAAGTCATGATCAACTAGTAAATCATACCCGCCGCGGCAGGTTTCGGTACGGCCGGTCCACGACTGGGGATGAGATTCTATCGATTTATTCAAGAGTTCCTAGAATCCTGTCCTTGGATGAACAGCAGAGTAGTCCAGGAGACGAAACTATTGCCTCTAGTTAAGCGAGTGTAGGTTCTAGGGCCTGTTGACTTGACGGATAAGACCACGAGTTGGAAAATAAAAAGAAACCAACTCCGTTCAGGGACCTGGTGGCGCCGTGCTATTGCCTATAGCCTGTTTACTAGCCACGACAGTGTCAGCTATTGGTTCAGCCGCAGCGCTTCATTCATTAAACACCTGCCGTGATCCGCGAAGGATCCTAGCCCTAAACACTGATTAAAAGGGCTCTGGTCCCAGAGACCTCGAATTCTTGGAGATCCCTCAGTCTCGTCCATTCGTTCAACATGATACCTAAAACGCTTGTCGGGGCCCTCACGGCCTTGGCTCTGATAGCTGCCTCTGATGCAAGCCCATGCAAGCTCAGTACATCGACTTCTGTGGCCATCTCCAGCACCAGCATTTCGGCAACGGCTTTGACTTCATCTGAGACTGTGTCAGCGTCTGTTGTTTCTACCGACACTGCCACTACCGAAGAGGAGACTTCTACAGAGACATCTACCGCGTCCGGCACTACAATTACTTTAGAGGAGATTCCCACAGTCAGCACCTCTACCGGATCTGTCACCTCCGACACCGCCACGGGCACTGCAACAACCACCGGGACAACTACCGAAGAAGTCCCTCAATCCACCGACACCACAACCACCTCCCCCGACACAACCACCCTCCTGACAACCACGGCCCCCACAACAACCGCCGACAGCACCACAACAGCCCAAACCACGACCACCACATCTCTCCCCCCCAACACCGACCCCGAAAACTGGAGCTTCGACGTCCAGCCCCAGAGCCTCAACCCCTGGCAGATCCACGACACCGAGAACGAAGCCACCCTCGCCCTCGACACCACAATTGTCCACTCCGGCCTTCGCTCCGCCCGCTTCTACTCCGGCCCGACCTGGAACTGGAAGACCATCACCCGGCCACTCGACAAGACCAAGATCACGGCCGACATCCCCTTCACCATCTCGGCGTGGTTCCGCACCGACGCCTACTACGGCGGGAACCCCAATTCTGGCACACCCGGATGCGCGAGCGCGGGCCTGTACTGCTACTGGTCGTCGATCCCGGGGAATCCTCCGCAGATGTCGTCGGCGAGCCCGATGGTTGGGCAGTGGCAGAAGGTTACTTCTACGTGTACTTTCACGCAGGCGCAGCTGAATGCGGCGAATCCGCCTATCCTTCACGTTGGAGGGGCCTGTGCAAAGGCGACGCTGTGGATTGACGAGGTGGTTGTGAACTATGTTCAGGTTGCGTAGACTGGGGTTGCTAGGGAAGATGTATGGGCCACATTGCCTGTTTCTATTTCTTTTGTAGAATATTATTGATTTAGATTTATATAGCTTTGATTAGAGGAATTAAGATTGTATAGATGAGTCACATCTTATCCACTGAGCTACCTAGATGTTTATTGTATTCCTTGTTAACTTTGAATAGCGTCCATGTGTTTAGACTTGTCACAGTTGTTCATCATTTTAAGGCTGTCCTCTAGTCTAATCCAAGGCCAGGCCCTTCAACCAAGCAAAATTCCATACAGTCCCGGGACAACTATTGCAAGTGACTGAAAATAATAAGCTAAGCAAGTATTCGGCAGTTATTCACGGCAGCATCTTTCACGCCGATTGGTCCCACTCTCAAGTAGTTTGCTTCTGTATCCAAATAAAGCAAGTAATGGCGAAGGCACGTCATAACCTCTTACTAAGTAGTAATCATCACCGAGACTCCAACCTCGCTCTCGGAGCTACCTTCTTCTTGGCAAGCCGATCCGCAACCCTCCCAGCCAATCGCTCTCAACCGGCACACCCTTCAACATGCAAGCCGAGTTGACAAGGGAGATAAATTCCCCGCTCCCCGCCTGCACCCTCTAAAGATTTTTCTTTCCTCAACCTCTACCAAACACTTGAATGCATATCCAAGTCTTTGCAAGTTCAGGGCCAAATTCGTAATTTGTTCAAGTCCAATCCACTACTCATGACCTACGGCACCTACAATGCAGAGGACAGCTGCCTAAAAATCCAAGTTGGTTCTCGCCCGGCGCAGGCCGAGTCTATCCAGAGGGTTGAGGCTTCCCCCGGCCATGCCAATCAAGGCCATGACCCCGAAAAGGTGGCTTCGTACGGAGCCATAGGGGACCCCTCCGGCCGGGGAGCTGACGCCCTCGAGTTCCCAGAGGGCGGGTTCCAGGCGTGGCTCGTCGTCTTCGGGTCCTTCTGCGCCATGCTCTCCGTCTTCGGCCTCATCAACACCGCCGCCGTGTTCGAGTCGTACTTCTCCAAGAACCAGCTGAGCGAGTACTCTGCGTCCGAGATCGGCTGGATCTTCAGCCTGTACCTGTTTGTCGTCTTCTTTGTCGGCATCCAGGTCGGGCCCATCTTTGACAAGTACGGGCCGCGAGCCCTCGTTGCGACAGGCGGCCTGCTCATCGCGGGCAGCCTCCTCGTTCTGAGCGTCTGTGAAGGTGGGTGTTTTAAAAACCTGTGTCAGTGAACAGCAAGAGGTCTAAGTTTCGTGATAGAATATTATCAAATCATCCTTGCATACTCCGTTGCAGGAGGCCTGGGAGGCGCACTCCTCAACTCCCCCGCCTATGCATCCATCGCCCACTTCTTCGACGTCCGGCGCGGCTTCGCAACGGGCATCGCCACAACCGCAGGCTCCATCGGCGGCATCGTCTTCCCCATCATGCTGCAGAAGCTCCTCCCGAGCATCGGGTTCGCCTGGACGGCCCGCATCCTCGGCTTCATCCTGCTGGCGCTCGCCGTGCCGTCGACCCTGTTCCTGCGATCTCGTCTGCCGCCCCAGGACAAAGTCGCCTCGGTCTGGCCCGACCTGACCATGTTCAAGGACCTCAAGTTCGCCCTGTCGGCGGTCGGCATCTTCTTCATGGAGTGGGGGCTCTTCGTGCCCCTGACGTACATCGTCTCCTACGCGGGGAGATCCTCCGCCGACGCGACAGACGCCTACACGCTCCTTTCCATCCTCAATGCGGGCTCTGCGCTGGGCCGCTTTATCCCCGGTCTGCTGGCGGACAAGATCGGCCGCTTCAACGTCATCATCATCACCATCTCCATGTGCATCGTGACGGTGCTCGGCTTGTGGCTTCCCGCGGGCGACTCCCAGGCGATGCTGATCGCGTTCGCGGTGCTGTTTGGCTTCGCGAGCGGGAGCAACCTGGGCCTCATCCCTGTGTGTCTTGGGCAGCTGTGCGACCCAAGGGACTATGGGCGGTTCATCTCGACCGCGTGGATGGTGGCCAGCTTCGGCACGCTTAGTAGTCTGCCGATTGCGGGAGCCATCCTCGAGGCCGGAGACCACAGCGACGCGGGCTGGAAGGCCCTCATTGCGTTTGCCGGCCTTTCGTATGCGCTGGCTCTTGGATGCTGCCTTGCTACGAGGGTGCTGGCGGTCGGCTGGAGTGTTAAAAAGGTCTTTTAAGGCCGAAAAAGCCAGCAATTGAGGGCGTTGTGAACAGCCGCCTGGATGTGTGTGAATGCCCTCAAAGTGGGACAAAGGAGCATCTTACAGGGACTGAAAGATGTCGTGGTTGGCCTCAATTGACCCTCCGCGGGTGGACGATGGATTCAACCGACAATGGACCGGACCGAGGTCTCAAGTTGCCGCCATGATGTGATGCCTCGGCCTGCATGATCAGTGTCTATTACCACGAATTACTCGTCGATATATCTCCGTCGTGGTTCAACTGGTGAGTGAAAAAAAAAAATGGCGGTTTGAATGGTATGGATACAAGTCCGAAGAACATTGTATGCTCGTCTAGGTACTCTTGTCAACTCCTCTTCTTCGGCACTTGTCAATACATGCCGTGCAAACCAACATCGGGCTATCATTGTCCGCAAACTCGATTTTTTTCGTTCCGGAAGTCGATTGTTCGTTTTTACCTGGAACTTGGACTTGCAAGTCCGTAAAGAGTGGCTCTCCCTCGAATTAAATGCCCAATGACGCACACACCTGCAGTCTCATGCTCACCGAGCACCCGTCATTAGCCGCGAAGGAGACGCACGCCGAGGCCTGCAGGTCAAGGCAAGCGCCGCTGACTGGTTCCCTGGCCGCTTCCCTGACAGGGACGAGACGGCAACGGTCGGAACAAATAGTAGCCGGGTGCCGACTCCCGGCACAATTCCTCCGTGACCACCCGTAGCGCAAGGTCAATTGCTGGCCACTGAGTGGCCCAGAGACACAGCGAGCAGGGTCGGCCCGTTTGGGCTTAAGGCCTTTTTTTGGGGGGGTTCAAGTCCCATGGATCCCGGCCACGGGATAATCTTGATACGAACCTCCCGAAAGCTCCTTGTCATCGACGTTTTTCCCCTTCGAAACTTGCCAGAGCTCCCCTCCCCCAATCCTCAAGACTTCAGGCTTTTGCTTCTCTGACGTTGCAAAACTCCCCAAGCGACGCTTCTCCCTTCCTCCTCCCCTAATACACCCACTTCACATCCATCATGCAGTCCTTCTCCAGAGCCACTCGCGCCTCTGCGCTGCGCAACGTCGGCCGCCGCGCCTACTCGTCGTCGCAGTACGCCAAGACCATCAACAACCTGCGCATCAACGGCGACACCAAGGTTATCTACCAGGGCTTCACTGGCAAGCAGGGAACGTGAGTTTTTGTTTCCTGCACAGCTTCTTTTTTTCTTCTCTGTTCACAGCTGATCGGTTGACGTAGCTTCCACGCACAACAAGCCATCGAATACGGTACGCTCGCTCGCTCGCTCGCTACATCAATGCTACGACACATGTCATGATGCATGTGACAGGGGTTTGGCGATTTTGAGGCTGACAATACGTTCATCACAGGAACCAAGGTCGTCGGCGGAACGAACCCCAAGAAGGCTGGCCAGACTCACCTCGACCTCCCCGTCTTCAAGAACGTGACAGAAGCCGTCAAGGAGACTGGCGCGAGCGCTACCGCCATCTTTGTCCCGTATGTCTGAACCTGGCGTGACAAAAAAGAGGGCACCCTAACAGATTCTAGTCCTCCTCTGGCCGCCGCCGGTATCGAGGAGGCCCTCGACGCCGAGATTCCCCTTGTCGTCTGCATCACTGAGGGCATCCCGCAGCATGGTACGTTTCGGCTCCTCAATCGAGTGATTTCTACACGTTATCTAACCCGAGGCCCACATTAAAGACATGGTTCGCATCACCGACATGCTCAAGTCGCAGAACAAGACCCGCCTCGTCGGCCCCAACTGCCCCGGCATCATCGCCCCCGAGCAGTGCAAGATCGGTATCATGCCCGGTTTCATCCACAAGCGCGGCCGCATCGGCATCGTCTCCCGCTCCGGCACCCTGACCTACGAGGCCGTCAACCAGACCACCCAGGCCGGCCTCGGCCAGTCCCTCGTCGTCGGCATCGGCGGCGACCCTTTCAGCGGCACCAACTTCATCGACTGCCTCAAGGTCTTCACTGAGGACCCCGACACCGACGGCATCATCATGATCGGCGAGATTGGCGGCTCCGCCGAGGAGGACGCCGCCGAGTTCCTCAAGACGGCCAACACCGTCGCCGGCGGCAAGCCCGTCGTCTCCTTCATCGCCGGCATCTCGGCTCCCCCCGGCCGACGGATGGGTCACGCCGGTGCCATCGTCTCGGGCGGTAAGGGCGGTGCCGACACCAAGATCAAGGCCCTCGAGGACGCCGGCGTCATTGTCGAGCGCTCTCCCGCCGGCCTGGGCAAGGCTCTCTACAACGAGTTTGTCCGCCGGGATCTGCTATAATCTTGTAACTGTCACGTCTCTGGTTGCAACCCAACCTTGGAGACCTCTGTGTGTGGGAAGTATGAGATAGGGATAAAGTGAGCTTAGTAGAGCCCGGCCGCGTCTGCCGAGGACTCGCTCACGGTGGGCTATTTGCATTATATTCCTTGATTTTTCGTACGTACCTGATAGAACAAGGATGGTCTGGCTGGCGCGGACGCTAGATTGTGGACATGGGGCCCTCTTGGTGTTACCTTTTTTTTTTTTTTTTCGCAGGCGAGTGCGTGTCATAATCTGCTGCTCGCAACGCCCCAAAAACAAATGTCACATTTTTACACTGCGAACCATTGTACCTTGACCCCAATGTTGAAAAAGCGATTTCTGGGCAGCGGTTGGTGATCACATCACGAGGTGGATCAGCATGGGGCCTCATGGGCACACGTGAACGTTGTCAAGGCTGTCTCATATGCTCTGCCAAGTCTTGGTCTTGGAAGTCAAAACGCCAATAAAAGCAAATGCTCACCCAAAAAAAACCACGCACCATGCTTCACTCGCTGCCCAGGTGTCCTCTCATGAGAGACCTGGGGGGCTTGATGTACACATACAGCCCATAAACCGCCACCTGAATCACCCAGTCTAGGTACGCCCAAGAAAAAGAACACCAATGAAACAAATACCAATGAAGCAATACGGATGCAAGAAAAAAACTCCCCGTACCATGCAAAGTAATTCCATTCCTCTCGCTGCTTGTGAGCTTGTGTGCTTGTGGCCGTCATCGCCCGGACTATTGCTCGCCCAGCAGCCGGGCGGTGATGTCACCCATGTATGCCTCCTCGAGCTCGTAATCCTGGCCATTGTTGCGGTCGATGCCAAAGTAGAGGAACGCTTCGATGACGGCGTCAATAGCAAACCCCATGTTTACGAAGCGGTCGACGAGGTCTTTGTTGTACCCCATGTACCTGTTTGTTCCCCGTGTGTCAGCCAGCCGACCACCACAGCTCTTTCACAGTCCAGCAGATCTGTCTGTGTCCAGCAGCAACGTACCTGCTACTGTCATTCTCAGGGGGTGCGGCAGTGCCCTCTTTCCTCCACTTGCTGAGGTCTATGTCTCGTCGTGGGGCGCCGGCGTACTTGACTGCCCACTCGTGCGCCATGAGGGCGAAGCGTTCGGGGTCCTGGATCATCATGGTGGCCACCTCGGCATCTTGGGGATCCTTGGGGTTGGGGAATTCAAGCAGCAGGCGGAGGGAGAGGAGGGCAGTCTTGATGGTCTGGACGGGGGACCAGTTCGACCCGAGAGTGTCTAGGCAGATGGCACCCTATAGAACAGCCAGGTCAGCCTCAAAAGAGTTCCAATTCCGATGGCCCTTCTCCGCCCCGTCTCTTGCCCGCCCACTTCACACTCCCTTCCACTTGTACAAGCATAACTCTCCTCTCAACGGCACCGTGTAAGAACCTACCGTCTGGCTGCTGATGTTCGGGTGCCAGATCTTCGTGTCGAACCTTATTACCGGAGACTTGAAGGGATACTGGTCAGGGATCTGGATGTCGACCGTGTAGGTGCCGCCAGAGTAGGGAGTGTCGGGCGGGGCGGGAAAGCTCCCCTTGAGATGTGTGACGTTTCCATCGCTGGCCGGGGCGGCGTACACGCCAGAGTTGTCACGATCGGCCTGGATGTCGCTGAGCTCCTTCACCACGCGGCGTTCTCTACTCGAAGACATGTTTGGAGCGGAGACCGGGTATCGGTGCGGGGGGTGGATTTCTCGTAAATGGTAGAGATGTTGGAAGCGATGCGGAGGTTTCAAGCGAGAGAAAGAGGAGAGAACAAGGTGGAGGAGAAACGGAGTAAGCTTTTCGTGTTTCTGCAGCTACGTGGTGGTTGAGCCGTTGCCCTGCCTTGCTCGCTGCTCGTGTGCGGCCCAAGGAAAAAGGTTCGATTGACCTCCTGAGGGGTCCGATTTTTTGTTAGGTATCCTTTTGGCGTGTGGCTTGGGGGATTACAGCATCGCTGAGGGCCCCGACGTCACTCCACCACTGAGGTTGCAATGGAACCCTGAGGGGGTGCTGCCGCCCGAGAAGAGAGAAGGGATCCAATGTAATGAGGCCGCTAGCGACTAGCGTCCTGCGGGGGGGTTGTCATCTCTGGATTGGCGAGTGTGACCATATTCATTCAATGACTGCAACACAATCATCAGACCTGTTGTCGAGTCAGTGGCCTTGAGCTGGCAATAACTTCAGGCTACACTTCGAACCTTCAAGACTTTTCTATGGTCAGGCACAGACAAGGACCGGGCTACTCAATCAATATTAAGCAAGCATCCATAGTTCATCCCAACAGGCTACCTTGGCAGCTGACGGCTATTTAAGTCCTGGAGACAAGCTGACATGGCATCACATTTTAAGCAGCCACTCACAAATGCTCTGATTCTGTTGTACTACCAACCCTTCCCAGATTCGATTGCTGGGAACTGAAGAGAACTTGGAAGAACCCGTTAGCTGTGCCAACAGTCGCAAGGTATGTAACCTGTCTGTATTTGGTGCCTGCTGTGTGGTATTTTACAGTACATCATCTTGTCCACCAGGTCATCATCATGCCTCGAAGCATGGACCAGGTATATTTAAGCTGCTGCTTCTACCCTCTATCACTTTGTTCCAGCTCGTCCCTTTCTCTCTTCAGCCACCATTCATTCAATCCCGAAAGCGCGCCAGAGACATTGACTCTAATAATCCCGGCGGAATCGCTTAAAAACGGCACATATCCTCAGCCCCAAGCTCAGCATTTCCAGCCCTTGCTAGGCCCCCCTATGGGCACACGTCGCCTCCAAAG
The DNA here is from genome assembly GCA_033030565.1 of Fusarium nematophilum. Classification (NCBI taxonomy): domain Eukaryota; kingdom Fungi; phylum Ascomycota; class Sordariomycetes; order Hypocreales; family Nectriaceae; genus Fusarium; species Fusarium nematophilum. The sequence goes on from JAVIXY010000118.1 coordinate 36,887, forward strand.
TTCAAGTTGACTACCATACCTTTGAAGCGACTATTCCTCGGCCGGCGCGCCCACAGGTATGGGCCCAGAGGATCTCCCTCAATTGATAACTTATTGTTTTCCAGCATGTAAGGCGGGATGTGTTTCTCTGATTGTGGCAATGCGTCGCGCATGCAGAACCTAATTCTGTATTTTCTTGCGTCTTATCCATTCTCTACTCGGGCTAGCAGTGGGGACATGACCTTTAGATTCAGACCAACTCCTCAGCAAACGACGAAATGCTAAATTACGTCACGGCGAATACAAAAGCAAGAGGGGTAGGCCAGCTGGCGGGTTTCTCCTTTCTTTCCATAGGTATAAAGATTTAGCGAGGGCCACTACAAATACTTGCGAAACATTGAACGTGCGTCCAACGCTCATGTCGATTATCACACTTCCATCATCTGAGCAAGTCATCGGCTTCTCCCACACTCCCGCTTCCCAGAGTAACGCTTGAGTATTTCTCAGTGCAAGGAGCTCGTACCACTGCCTCCAGTGCCCATCATGTCCTCCAACAGAGGTGTCTCCCCGACGACAAGGGCACAACCTAGGTACGTTCAGACACGCGGGAACTTCTTCGATATAAATACCTCAACATACTCCCTTGAAAGTAAAAGGAATTAAGACAACGACCCAAACCAGTCAACAATCAATCCTTCTTCTTTACAAAGCATTCAAGATGAATTTCCACGTTGTCTTTTTACCCTGGCTTCTCTTCATCCTCGTCCCCGTTATCAACTGCCGCTAACACAAATCACGCATCCGAAAGAGCCACTGAGCCTGGCAAAAACCTTTACACCGTATTTCCCAAGCAAGGCACCGATACCGCTGCAACTGTGGAATTCATCAAGTCAACTGTCAGGATTCATGACCTCCACCCCTGGACAGGCGTCGATGAGCAGTTAATTTCGTGGACAGTCGAGGCCTCTCCAAGCGAAGTTACTGCGCTAGAGGGTTATAATGGCATTGTTCGCGTGATCAAACTCCAGATTCCTGCGGATCACGACAAGCTGCGGCAAGAGGACCCTCCTACAGAAGAGAAATACATAATCTACCCCCTGGATCGCCAGAACCTGGATCAGTGCAACGAAACTGGTGTCTCCCTCAAGGCCCTTCTCCATGACAAGATCCAGAAACCTAGGATGGATGGTGAAATGGTTCGGAAATGGGTGGCCTTCTTGACCATTGACCAGGTGGAGCAGGTTGAGAGGATCGATGGCGTTAGACTAGTCACACGAGTCCATAAGGGTAGGCGATGTCGCATGGCCCGAGGACTTTCCAAACCATCAACTCCTCCGAAGCTATCGGACCCCTTGAAAAAGCGAGATATCACGTACGAGACGCAAAAAAACGCTGTTCCCGAGTTGATCGCCATCAGCCAGCCCAGGTACGTGGAGTAGCCGGCCTGTGCTGGCACCAACACCATACAATGCTAATCAGCTTTCACTTCTAGTACAATCCCCGTCTTGAAAGACCTCAAGGACTATATATACGAGAGCAATGCAGGAGGAAAGAGCTACGTATACCATATCGAGACAGGTGTAGCTTTCAAAGGCTCAAAGCAAGGTAGGCCACAGCAGTCTCTCAACCATTCAATCTGTCAAGTCTAACGAAAACAGGAATTTCCAAACGTTGCCCCACAGCACCTCCTAACCGAGGACGCTATCGAGAACCATGATGAACCTTCAACGGATGACGATGAAGAGCAACCATCGCATGGCACCTGTAACGCAGGGAAAGCACTTGGAACCCAATTTGGCGCTTCTAAGGCTACGCTTGTCGTAGTCAGGCTCCACGATGTTGATTCCGATGAGCTCGAGAAAGCGCTGGATCTAATAATCAAGGACCTTGACGAAAACCCCGAATGACGTAAGAAGAGCGTCGTTACCATGGCCCTCACTATGGGTCAGTATTGGGAAGAGGAACTGATACGTGATGTGAGGGTGCGACTGGAGAACCTTTTCGCCAGGGATGTCCCTTTCGTCTGCATCGCAGGCAACATCGAGGACGATGACAACAGTCCGGAGGTGGACAAATACCCAGCACTACTCGAGGGACCGGATCTCCCACTCATTGTTGTTGGTTCTGTCAATACCGAAGGCAAACCGTCCGATTTCTCTCAAGCTGGCCCTCACGTGACTATTCACGCCGTGGGAGAAGACATTCGTTGCATGCCAAGGGACGGAGAAGATCCTATTTAGAATGATGGTACACCGTATGGTATGTCGCTGCTGGTACCCTACCTCGGCATAGATACACGCTAACCATGACTTATTCAGTTGCGTCGCTCGTTGCTGGCGAGATTGCTAATCTACTCTCGTACGAAACGGTGCCGTTCGATACCAGCGACGGTGAACTTGTCAAGAACCTTAAGGCATATCTCCAATCTGACAAGGGAAGCTGGGAGCGAGTACCGGGCATCCGGGTGCTCTGGAACGGCGTCACTGAGGAGAACATCCCCAAAGAGCATATCGAGTGCAACACCCTTCAGGACGATATTTGCGTTGAACGCGACGACGTAAAGGACCTGATTGAGAACGACTTTTGCCCGGTTTCAAAATTACAGCATGGCTTACAACAAGATTCGTTCTCCATCTCACGCACTTACAACGAGGGCACGCCCAACGAGGTTACCTGTCGATGGACCTTGAACCAGGTCTAAGCGTCAAACAGAATGGAGACGACTGCGTCAAGTACCTCATGATGGCTGTAGACGGATGTGACCCCTCCTCCTCCGTCAACCCAGCGAACTACAAGGGCGGAGGCTTGACAACTGTCGGTGGCGATACATATCGTGTGTCTCCTGGTTCCCTGCGAGCAGCTGCCGAGAATGGCAAACAGGCGGGCTGCGACAGCACCTACAAGGTATTCTTCAACCAGTACTGGGTCTGGAGCCACGGCTGGGCCAGTTCCGATAATGGCAAGTCGCTCGAAAACGAGCTCGAGGGCTGTGCACTGCTACCTGATACGTGGAGCTTTGAATACGGCCTTGGCGACGACGGACGTGAGTGGACCGCCAAGTTTCGCACCGGTGTCTTCCAGAAGAGTTGTGTAGGGAATGCTGTTAGTAGGGCAGCTGGTATGAGCGACGTGGGGTGCAAAGGTTCTGGCTAAGGTCCTTCATGTAGTTAGGATATGTCAGTGTCAAGGTCTTCGGGAAAATACTGGCCCCTAAGCTCATGCGTATGACAGCCCAGTCGTTCCTTCGTCCGCAGTCTTGTCAATCTCCTCAATCCCAGTGCTGAACGACAAGATCTCCCGCTTCAACTCCTCAAAGCCCGCAGGAACTTCTGCGGGAAGGTCCTTGTCCATCCGTATCTCTCGACGGGCGTAGGCCATAGCCCACGCATACGTGACGTATGCCACGGAGGATGAGTTATGACCTTCCCTCTGAAGAATCACGACTCGGAACTTGGCCTTATCTGCGGTTCCACCTGCATTGGCGATCTTGAAGTGGAGAAGCTTGGAGACTGGGTTATTGTCTGGGTGAAGGTAGTATAATGGCGGGACGCCTTTCGTCTCAGGGACGCCGTTGGCGCGGAGGAAAGCATCCAAGGCGTCAACGGAGACTCTGAGGCCACGGAGGAGGGTGGGAGAGCCCATAGCGAGTTTCGAAAGGAATAATTGATTTCAAATAAATCAGTAATTATGAAGTTGAATGAAGTGAAACTGCAGTAAACCATGTTCCCTGCAGAACCTAGAAGTATACCTGATAGATGCCTTATTAGACAGACACAACTGCGCGACACAACAAATCCAGAAACTAAAATCTTAATAATTAAGCTCACATAAGTATACACAATACGAGAAAACAATCAATTACACCTATTTCTTAGTTTCGGTAGCGCCGTTAAAGGTTCATAGGAGTGTGGTCGGGAGTCTAGTCACGTGACCGTCGCCTTCCTTTCCACGTGACTCAGCTGGAGCTGCTGTCGTGTTTCCCTGGCGCCTGATTGCATTGGCGCTTTCGCATTCATCATCACTAGCTCGCCTGGAGCCTCAACCTCATCTCTCCCACACCTAATCACCTCCACCAACGCAACCCAACCTTGGTCCAAGAACACCTTGATCAGACTTTATCCATATTTCACAGACTTGAGCTCTTGGAGCCAGATCAGCCAAGATGGTAAGCTCCCGCTGGCCGCACGTGCTGATACAAGCTGTTGACAATTGCTCCAGGGTCAAGGTCAATCTGGCATGGGAGGAGACGGGCGTGATGACAAAGACAAGAAGGCAAGCGAATCGCATCCACACACCTGAGAGGGACCGCTCTTCTAACCTCCCGACAGAAGGATAAGCCCAAGTACGAACCCCCGCCGCGTCCCACGACTCGAGTCGGCCGCAAGAAGAGAAAGGCTGGCGGCACCAGCGCCGCCGCCAAGCTCCCCGCCGTGTACCCTACCAGCCGATGCAAGCTCCGACTCTTGCGAATGCAGCGAATCCACGACCACCTTTTGCTCGAAGAGGAGTACGTCGAGAACCAGGAGCGGCTACGCAAGGCCAAGGCCGCTAAGGAGGGCTCGACGGCCGGCCCCGACGCCGACATCGACCGGTTAGCCGACGAGCGCGGCCGCGTCGACGACATGCGAGGCAGCCCCATGGGTGTTGGAACCCTGGAGGAGTTGATCGACGATGACCACGCGATCGTTAGTAGTACTACCGGTCCCGAGTACTACGTCAGTATCATGAGCTTCGTCGACAAGGATCTGCTGGAGCCCGGCGCCAGCGTGCTCCTGCATCACAAGAGCGTGAGCATTGTCGGTGTCTTGACGGATGATGCAGACCCTATTGTCAGCGTCATGAAGCTTGACAAGGCGCCTACCGAGTCATACGCCGACATTGGTGGTCTGGAGCAGCAGATTCAGGAAGTGAGAGAGTCGGTGGAGCTGCCGCTGCTCCACCCCGAGCTGTACGAGGAGATGGGCATCAAGCCTCCGAAGGGTGTCATCCTCTACGGTGCTCCTGGTACCGGAAAGACGCTCTTGGCCAAGGCCGTTGCCAACCAAACCTCGGCCACTTTCCTGCGCATCGTGGGCAGTGAACTGATCCAGAAGTATCTCGGTGATGGGCCGAGACTTGTGCGACAGCTCTTCCAGGTATGTATCGAGACTCGGCAGTGATTCCTTTTACTAAATGTACTGTAGGTTGCCGGAGAAAACGCGCCCTCCATCGTCTTCATTGACGAGATCGACGCCATCGGTACGAAGCGATACGAGTCCACATCGGGCGGTGAGCGAGAAGTCCAGCGAACCATGCTGGAGCTCCTCAACCAGCTGGACGGTTTCGACGACCGCGGCGACGTCAAGGTCATCATGGCCACCAACAAGATCGACACTCTGGACCCCGCCCTGATCCGACCGGGACGTATCGACCGAAAGATCCTCTTTGAGAACCCCGATCAGAACACCAAGCGCAAGATCTTTACGCTGCACACCTCCAAGATGAGCCTCAACGACGACGTCGACCTGGAGGAGTTCATCTCGCAGAAGGACGACCTGTCCGGTGCCGACATCAAGGCCATCTGCTCCGAGGCGGGTCTGCTGGCCCTCCGAGAGCGAAGAATGCGCGTCCAGATGGCGGATTTCCGGTCGGCGCGCGAGAGGGTGCTCCGGACGAAGCAGGAGGGCGAGCCGGAGGGTCTGTATTTGTAATGTACCACTGTGGGATGGGAGATAGACGGCAGGTTCTACCTCGTGATGAGGAATAGATATTCAACAACTAGCAAGCCTGGATTCACGGTGAAGCTGCAAGTGCACGAATGTGAACGTGTAATTGTGTCCGCCCAGTCATGAACCATTTATCATGTCTGAAAAGAACCCATCAGTCCCAGGAAACCCCATCCATTTTGATCAAACCGTGACAGTCCCGCCAAAAGTAAGCCGGACGAAAACCTTAGAACAATAACTCCCAGGGTATCCTCTGCAAAAGTAACCGTTGATCCTTTTACGCTTCATCATCAATCCCATCATACCCCATGCCGTAATATCTCACTGCATGCCCGCACTTGCCCACGACCCCAGCCACATGAAAGAAGTGTGCTCGGACCTAATTCTCACCCTCCTTGTTGACGGTAACCTGCCCGCCGTGCGCCCCCGCCACGGAAGCGTAGTTGTAAAGCCACCTTGCGACGATGAAACTGCCGACCGCCCAGCCCCAGACCAGGACGGCGACGGACGAGGTGACCAGAAGGGTTGGCACGAGGAGCATGAAGGCGACGCCGATCCAGAAGAGGGCGAAGATGATGGCTGCGCCGAGGGCAAAGGCGACGGTGGAGAGGGAGAAGGTTGCGAAGAGGAGGAGGGGGAGGAAGGAGAAGAGGAGCTGGGAGACGATGAAGGACTAGGGATGTTAGCTAGAATGGTTCAAGGGAGAGCTGGCAAGGGAGGGACGCACAAAGAGGATGGGCCGGTCGGAAGCGAACGCGGCGGTGCTGTCGTACGCGCGCTGTCGGGAATCAGGAGATACGATGCGGTCGACCCAGCTACGAGTGTAGGCGACCAGGCCCGAGGTGCTCTCGCGGGCCGAGTTGGTGTACGAGTCTGTGCTGTTTGGCGACATGGTTTGGAGCTTCGGAGCTTGACGGAGCTGTCGGGATGGAGGAGAGCAAAGCTGGTGAGTTTTCTTCGTGCAGTCTTTTATGGCAGTGGAGCCGTGATTGAGCTTCGAGAAAGAGTAAAGCTTGGAAGGACTTTATTCGGCTTACGGTGATGGTTGAGGAAGTGTCATGATGGTTCGTGGTGGAGGGGGATGGGACGGGAGCTTTAATTAGCTGGGGAGCTTGGCTTGATCCAATGACGTGGGGGACGCGACTGCCCCAGATCGGACGTGTTGATTGAGGTACGTATCCCTGGATTTGGCAAGGGAGACGGCCAGGGGGTTGAGCCAGCTCGATCCAACCTTCCTTTCATCTTCAATGTCGAGGTAGGTACCTATTCTTTGAAATAGTTGCTTTAAATAAGAGCAACTCTTGATATTTATTTTACATTTATGTAAACAGGCTAATTTTCTCTGTACCGTGTATACTGAACCCAGATCCCTCATCATTCATGTCCAATCTCATTCATGCCGCATTGCAACCCCTTGCCTCCCTACCAATGTCCAGGAGAAGAACCAAATCCTAGCCCGAGACGTCCGTACGTGAATTGCAGCTAAACCAAACCTCGGGTGCCGAGTAAGACCTCATGCGCTGAAAATAAAAATAAAACTAACCGTTAATGGGAGTCTCTCCCAATCTTCAAACTTCCTTCGACACTGGCGTGCGTCTTACAGCGTCACCTCCAGGCACTTCAGAACTGTGTGGACGGTGAACCGAGTCTCTGGGTTCGGCTCCAGCATCCCCGATACCAGCTTCCAAGCAATACGGTCGATCGGCTTCTCAGCGTCGCCGCGGAAGCACACGTCTCTGAAGCTCCTCATAAAGTGCTCGCGCTCGCCGGCGATCTGGCACGAGCAGTCCTCCCCATCCCGCCAGAAGCTGTCCCACAGCTCGTCGTGGGCCGAACTTCCACCCTTGCCCACAGCCACGAGCAGCGCAAAGCAACACCCCAGTTGCCAGATGTCCGCGCGGAGGCTGCTCTCCCTCATGGCAACCTGCTCCGGCGCGAGGTAGATGTACGAAGCGTCGACAAAGTTGGTGGAGCCGTCGCGGTGGAAGACCTTGCTGACGCCCACGTCTGCGAGGATGGCGCGCACGTCCTCTGACGCTGGCTGGTGGAGGAGGATGTTGTCGGGCTTGATGTCCTTGTGCTTGATGGACCGGCGGTGCAGGTAATCGACAGCGTCGGCCAGCTGCTGCATGATCCGGTAGATATTCAAGTCTGACTGGGCCGAGCCGGGCTTGAACCACGGGCACTGGTCTCTGCGCTTGTCGTCGGAGGCGGCCAGGAAGCGCTCGAGGGTGTACGGGGCCCAGGGTGACATGACGATGTGTATCGTGTCGTCGTCCTCCTCGATGGTGAAGGCCGCGACCAGCTTGACGATGCCGGGGTGGTCGCACACCTCCAAGATACCGATCTCATGGAGGATCTTTTCCCTTTCGCTGCGGTCGAAGAATGTCTTCAAGGCCAATTCCTCTCCTGTTCCCTTGCGTATGATCTTCCGGACGATACCGAAGCTGCCTTTGCCTGCTCCCAGGGACATCACTCTGTATGGAAGCTCGTCCATGTTCTTGTACTTGTGCACGTAGCGTGGTTCGAGTCGATCCGCAATCTCGGAGAAGCACTTATCGATGTTGGGTCTTTCATTTTGTTAGCCTTTTCAACCAAACTCGAAGGGCTGACGCAGAGAAGCGAGTGACCGTTTCGGTCAAGGAGGGGGACAGAAACTCGGGGCCTGGGACGAAAGGGGCAGCAGCTACTTACCCCTGCTTTTCGAAGGCGCGAAGGGCTTCTTCCGTGGAGATCTGCCCCGGCCGTCCCATCCCTATAGCCTGCAGCATGCTGCGCAATTCCGTCATGATGCGTAAGGCCGAGTCCTGATCGGACACCAGCCTCGTGGAGACGGCTCCATCGACATCGCCCAGGACGAACCGCTCCGCGAACAAGGTGTTGAGATCGCGGCTCCCGCCGGTACTCTTATTGCGACTGTCGTAGTCAACCAGGTTCAACACTGTCGGTATTCTTGACTGTATTGAGCAAACCAGGTCTCTGAGGTTGTCTGGGATCGTGTCCAACGGGGTGGTGGCGGTGCTCTGGCTGATGTCGAGTAGTGTGTCCTCGAGAGTACGAACGTCTTGTCTCAGGTCCTGTATCAGCTCGATGATGGGACCGCAAGAAGGGGAGCCATTCGAGGCTTTATATCTGCACCGGTCTTCAACGCGTTGGCAGATCCCGGCAGACTTTTTGAGGAAGTCCAGAGATTGTTGGATGCCTTCTCCAGCGTGGACCTGGTGAGGAAGGGGCGCCATCAACCGCGTTGGTTCGTGCAACATTTCACAAGCTGCGTCTGGATGGTGCGGGGAAATGAGGCAAAAGGCGAACAAGTGCAGGTTTATCGGTGGTTCGCCCACCGTCTTGACTCGAGAGGCCGGTGAAGGTAGGTGGCCGTCACCTGACAGGCCCCAGTCTGTACGACATGACAGCCCAGCCAACCAGACCTGCCACGACCTATGAAAGCCGTACACGGGGCTAGTTCGCGTTTTAACTTTGTGATACCGAATAATAAGGGCTTGCACCTTTTAATAAAATGCGAGGTTGTGTCTGGTCAAAATTGTTTGGAGTCTTTGGCAAAAGGGGAACTTGGAGTCCTTGGCTTTAGCTACAACACTCGTCTTTGTCTCGATTGACTTGAAAGAAACAGGCTTACTTGTTTAGTAAACTCAATTCAAAGCTACTATATCGTTCAGTGTTACGCTCCCACCTCTACAAGACGCAGTGGCTGACACCTCTCTTCACCGTCTCTTGCCGAGACACTCTGCCGTGACCAACACCGGCAACGAATAAGGCTTTTGTCGCCATTTAGCCTAGTTTCCTGTATAATTCGAGCAGTTAATTGTTCGTTTTATAAATAACTGTTCAATCGGTGGTCAGTAGGCAACCGTTGATCGTACTATGCAACACCAGCAACTTATCGAGCGCATCCATAGAAGTCCAACACCAGCCAGCCCTGGACAAGAGAAACACCACAGACACGAGACCCAGCTGGCGAAGGAGAGGATAATAAGCATGAATTGAGAGTTTTTTTTTTTTTAAAAAAAAAAAAAAAAAAAAAATTTAAAACAAAGAGGAAGGAAGATCCCTCCCATGCCAGACCGATTCCTGGATGAAAGACGACGAGCAAAAAAATATTGGCGCAAACACCAAAAGAACTGTCGGTGGAGAGGCTCGAACTCTCGACCTTTGGATATCCCTGACCTTTGGCCAAGTCATACTATGAGACCAACGCTCTAACCAACTGAGCCACACCGACCGTTTTGATTGTTGAATGAGCCAGTTCCAACAAATGCTAAGAGCAGCTGGCACCCAAAGGCGGCTCGAATCTTCAATTGAGCGAGAAGCGAACCGCGTTCCCATTGTTAGTCCAGTACTTCCCGCCCTACAAAACCTACACCATAATCAAGGTATCCACTATCCCCCGCGCCCTCGGCCTTCGGTCTCTCGCCACCTCGCCTTCGCCAATCCGTCGCCCTCCAAACTCGCCCTTTCCCCAAAACACAGCCCAAAGGAATCAACCCTTGCTGCGCCACGCCCGTCGACGACGCTTCGCCTACGCTTCCACGCAATACCCATCCATCACATGCGGTAAGCGGCTGGCAATGTTGTCCCGCGCGTTGCAAGTGGCGGGCCCGCAGTCCAATCCTGGTGCCTGCGCAATATGGTCAAACATGATTAGTATGATTAGTATTGCGATTGCGTAGCGGGGGGTCGCGGGTGCGAGTGCGAGTGTTGTTGGAGGCCGCGACGGGGTGATATATAAGGATGGGGATGAACTCCGTGGATTGGGAAGAAGCAGATCAGATCGAGCAGCATTCAGCAGAATAAGCTTTAAGCATTCCGTACCTTGCATTCTTCTTTATTCATACCATCCCTTGATTGGATTCTGCTTGACAAAACGCCTCTCACCACTCTTCGACACCTAACAACTCATCAACATGACCGTCTACTCCGTCTCCAACCGCTCCCTCGAAGCCATCGATCCCCTCAAGCAGGCTGGCCAGGTCCCTCCCACTTACACCCCCGAGCCCGCCACCCCCGAATACCGCCAGACTCCTCCCCCAACCGAGCACCAGACCCAAGAGCCCAAGGCCATCCCCGAGAATAAGCCCACCGTCGGTGAGCGCTTCCACAAGATCAGCTCCAAGGCCGGGTGGCCGCTCAACAAGGCCGCCAACATGATCGGTGCCGAGGGATGGTGGCCCACGAGCATGGACAAGGAGTGCAACAAGGCAGCTCGCATCCTCCACTCTTTCACCAGTGAGTATAACCTCTTCAAACCTTCATCACTCTTACTTACACCTCATAGGCCTCAGCACCTCTACTCCCCCCAAGACCAGCGGCCCCCTCCACCCCACAGGCCTCACCCGCAAGTCCATGGTCAAGATCCCGCCCTCGGTCCTCCGCCGCGCCGCCGGCCTCGCCATCTTCAACGTCCTCCGCGCGGGAGCCTGCCACGGCTCCCTTGCCGCCGGGTCGGGCGTCGTCATCGCTCGCCGCGAGGACGGCACCTGGTCGCCCCCCTCGGCCTTTGTCGTGTCCACCCTCGGCGCGGGCTTCATGTTCGGCCTCGACGTCTACGACTGCGTCTGTGTGCTCAACACCCCCGAGCAGGTCGCCGCCTTCACGAACCCTCGCCTGAGCCTCGGCGCTGAAGGGTCTATCGCCGTGGGGCCTGTCGGCACAGGCGGCAGCGTCGAGGCCGCCGTGAGCAAGACCGTCAAGCCCATGTGGAGCTACATGAAGAGTCGGGGATTATGGGTGGGCGTACAGATCGACGGGTCCATCGTTGTCAGCAGGGGGGATGCCAACGCTGTGTTTTACAACGAGCGCGGCATCACCGCCAAGAGGATCCTGTGCGGCGATGTTGCCTGGCCGATGGGTGCGAAGCCCCTATTTGAGGTGCTCCAGGCTCTCGAGGGCCGGCCCGACTATGACCGGACGGTGGTTCAGGCCGTGGGCATGGTGCCTCCTCCTGGCGACGCTGTCTTGTCCGAGAACCAGGAGAGGTACACCGATGAGCCCCAGCCGCAGGAGGAGACTCGGGATATCCAGGTGTCTGCAGATGAAAAGGCCGAGATCAAGGATGACAAGGAGGAGCTGCCCAGCTACAAGGATGTGAAGCCAGAGGACAAGGATGAGGATGGTTACGATATGGTGGGCGAGAAGGAGCAGCTCGCCAAGTCGGGATACTAGTCTGCACTGTCAGTGCCTGTTACTGTCTTGTAAAGCATTTCCTTTGTCATGTTTGCATTGGAGTTGGTGTAAAAGGTATGGATTGGATCAGAATGGGAACATTGGTAATAACGGGCTATGGTTTATACTAGTCATCATTTCAATTGATCAAGCATTTTGAACGCTCCCAGCTCCGAGTTGCGTGGTGGTTGCAGTGGTCCTCTAAAGAATCTCTGAAGGGGAGGGATGAAAGTACCTTCCACTGCAAGGTACCTCCACCAAAAAGAGCAAACTCGCCGCTGTACGCAGCAATACAATTTCAATCACCTTTAAAAATTGAAAGACCCATTTCGAATAACTCTAAGAAGTCAACGACACTTTTTCGGCATTTTTAAGATGGCTGGCGGCGGAAATGGCCATTGCGAGCTCGTTAATTCGTCCCCGCGTCTGACTGTTAGAGGCGTACCACGACATCAGAGGTACCTCCGGCGTGTAAGTGCCCAAGTAGCCGAGTCTCCCACCCACTCATTTTCAGTCTCATTCAGAACGCAACTCGATCACCGAGTACTTGGGTTTCCAAAACTAGATTGCATCATTTTTGGTTCTAATCTCCAAGACCTTGTGTGATATATCCTGTTTGTCACTCGGATTGGCTCCGCCGTTTACTAGATTAGATGTCTATCAATTCCGAGAACCAAGGGTCTACTACTGCATCTTCCTTTATCTCCATCGCCACACCAAGCTCGAAAATTAGACTCCTCGTAATATCCGAATCAGACACCGCACTCGCCTTCACAGCACCGTGATTCATTCATCCCTAACCACCGTCACCATCTTCGCGAAGACCTTCCTCATCTCAGTCCAGCCAGATCCTCCCCGTCAACCCATCACTCCAGAATCATCCCTCCTTTATCATCTTGAAGCTTCCAACATCCCCCTTTCGGACCCTATCAGACTCTGCCTCCACCAGTTTCTCATCCCCAGCTTCGTCGACTCCCACGTGGTGCATATAGGATCCTCTCGTCAGGGTCAACGCCCCTATTAAAGGCGCCGATACGATACTAGGATTTGACAAGTTTCCCAAGACGGTACATAACAGGAACATTGTCCAAGTCTTTGTCCAATGGTCCATTCTAAAGTAGGCTCCAGGCAGTCCTGTTATCCTGCCACCTTCCAGCATTCTATTCATGACCCTGCATCCCGTCCTCATTCTATACTACCAATTAGTCCCGTCATCCTCAGCTCCCAACTACCCATCACACAGCATTATCCCCCGTCCATCTTTTCCTCGCCGGCCGCCCCGGAGCATCCGCATCCAGGTTCTCTATCTCCTGTCCGCCAGCCCGACTCGCAAGCCCAGTGCTGCTCGCCGCCTGCTCAAGATTATCCGGGAGTCTAACCCTTCCGCCTCCCCAACCAGCGCTAACAGACAGCGTCCTGGCCGCATAGTCAAAGTCCCCCTCCGCCCCGTACCGAAACGCCTCCTTCTCCTGCAGAGCGAGGTGGTTGAAGCGCCAGTCCCAGACGGCAGCGTAAGTGCACCGGTACGAAGCAAAGGCCATAACAGCGCCAATCGCAGTACCCCCCAGTATGTCATACCAATTGTGCGCAGCGTCAATCGTCAGAGAGCCAGCAATCAGCAAGGCACCAAGAACAGGCGCAAACGTGACGCACAGCTTCCAGAACGCAGGCTTGTGGTCCGCCCACACCTTGAGCTTGGCATTAAGCCAGAGAAACAAGAATCCAAACCCCGCAAACGCAGCAGTCGTGTGCCCGCTCGGGAACGACGTGACAGCATTCTTGATCCTCGAGCGGTCCGGCTGAGTGCATATCTCGATGGTGTACATCACCTGGTGGAACCCCACGCCGTTGAGCCCCGTCCTGTTGTGCGTCCGAGCAAGCGACGGATCCGGCATGCACACGTCCAGAAAGTAAGGTCTGAACCCCCCGACGAGCTGCTTCAGTACGACCTGGAAGAGCGAGGCGAGCGTGACGGCCCAGGTGGTGCCCATGATGGCGTTGCTAGCGTCCCAGGCGGACTTGATGCGGATCTGGGCGAGGACGTAGATGGCGAAGGGCACGGCGATGGATATGAGGCCCGAGAGCCACGAGGGGAGGATCCAGCCGCGGTCGGGGTAGGCCCATTGCGGGAAGACGATGTCGCCGGAGGAAGAGTCGAATGTGACGGGGAATGTGCGGGTGATGATGACGGGGGTGTGGTAGATCTGGAGGAGTCAGCAAGTGGGAAGAAGATGGACAAGGATACTAACGCCAAAGGCCAGACCGCCGACTACTGCCATGCAAATGAGGTCAAGCCAGTTTAATAGGAACCATTGTTTAAGAAAGAGCTTGATCTTGTCGGTTGTTGAATCCTCTGGTCTTGAAGGAGTGGCCTGCGGGCGATGGGACTGAAGAATAGGCATATTTTCGGCCTGACCACGAGCCGTATCACTATTTAGCCTCGATAGTTGATACAGAGTAGAGTCTTAGTTAGGAGATGAAGGAACATAGAGGACGAATGTTTGGGATCATGGGGAGGTTGAGGCTGCTGTCGCGTGCTCACTTTCCCTGACGTCATGGCCAATTGAGTTCGATGTGCCGACGTTGACCGAGGGTCCTACCCATGGGTAAGGTAAGAATTGGCCCAGTCAGGCTCTTTTCTCTCTTCAATTTATTCAATTCATCACAGTTGAATCACCATATGCAGGCCAAGATATGTTCCAATATTCATTCAAGGTATAGTACTAAGTATCCATGTAACTCATGGTATCATGCAAACGCCGCTCCATGCAGAGGTAATCATAACGCTCCTGATCCACATGTAAATCCATACAACTCTATATCCAATCAAGCCACGTATTAACGGCCACGCATATATACAAGAAATGATGACTCAACCTCTCACTTCTTGGCCTTGAGCGAGCCAGGCCCCTGCACACCCTTCGCCCGGCTCCTCACCCGGCTATCATACTTGGGCGCCTTCTCGCTCATCTTGCCGTCCTCGCTGGCGCTGGACCCAGGCACGCATGGGGATCCCGCCCACGCGATGGCAGAGGCGTGCTTCCACGTCTCGGAGGGATCAGCAAGCATGCGCTGCGTGTAGAACAGCCGGCAGTTGGCGGCCTCGTACCGGAAGTGCACGGGGTAGCCGTCAACGTCGTCACCAGCGTACCCGTTGAGGGCGTTGACCTTGCCGCCGGCGGCACCCACAGGCAGGGGCTGCAGGGGCGGGTTGTTGAGGCTGGGGAACGCGTCCTCGGCGTCCTTGAGGATGGCGACGGCCTTCTTGTCGTTCGTGACGCTGGAGAGGAACGACGCAGTGGTGGACACGAGGTCCGAGTTGAGCGTCAGGAGCGTGCCCTTGACGCCGCCCATGGCCTGCATCGGGAGCTTGAGGGGGCGGCCGCCCAGGGCGAGCGTGCGGATGCCGTGGTTGCGCGTCAGCAGGCCAGTGAGGATGGTGCAGGCCGAGGCGCAGGTGCCGTCTGTGATGATGAGGATGTTTTCAGGCTTCCAGGGGGACTTGGCGATGATGGGCTCCTTGTCCGGGTCGAAGCCGTTGAGGTACGCGGGGATGGAGGGGTCCCAGGGCACCTCCTTGTTGGTCTGGAAGGCGGCCGTGACGTTCTGCCCACCCTTGGTGGTGTAAGGTCCAAACCACTCCTTGCCCGTCTTGATGAGGTCGCCGTCAGGAGCAATGGGGTAGTACCGCGACTGCGTGATGAGGAGGTTGACCAGCGTGTCGTAGTCGGCCGACGACGCAGCCTCGAGGGCCTCGTTGGCGCGGTACCGGTCAAAGCCCGAGAACTCGCCGTCCGGGAACAGCAGACGATAGATCTGCTGGGCGAGGATGACGGAACCACCCCCGTTGGCAGACAAATCGATGATGAGCTTGTCCCGCCCGGATTTGTACGCCTGCTTGATGAAGTTGACCACCACGTCCTGGCCGTCGAGGATGTAGCTGGACATGTCGAAGTCGCGCACGTTGTTCAAGTCGAAGCCGATGGGCAGGAAGCTCAGGATGGACAGCACGGCCGTGTCCTCGTAGCCTTCGCCCTCGAGGAAGTATCCCGCGAGAGAATTGAGCGGGTGCTTGACCACGTGCTGCGGATACCCAGTGATGGGGGCGTCAGGGTCGGCTGGGGCCTCCTGGGTGGTGTCGCGGCGATCCTTACCACCACCAGACTTGGAGCTGTTGGAGGGCGGCAGCTCGATGTACTTGTGGAAGTCCTCGCCCGACTCGACGCCAGTCAGGTCCGCCGTCGGCAGGACGAGGATCTCGTTGACAATGTCAAGGGTGGTGCCGTTCTTGAACTCGACGGTGTACGTGTCGGGGATCTCGAACTGCGTGATGAGCGTCGTGCCCGTCATGCGGGCGGCGGTGCGGGGAAGGCTCGAAAAGAGGTTGTTGAACTGGGCGTCCGGGTCCTGGAAGTTGTTGGTGTTCCTCGCGGCGTCCTCCTCGAGCCACTTGAAGATGGGGGTGCCGTCGATGCTCTTGATGGCGGACGGGTAGTAGTCGAGCTTGCCGTTGTTGCCGCGGATGACGTCCTGCGAGTGGAACATTTGCGGCGTGTGGAGGCCGTCGCGCGAGATGGGCTCGAAGGCGAGGCCGCGTCGGACGTAGAGGAAGGCGTTGAGGAGGGCGGGGGGGTAGTCGAAGTGGTTGTCGTTGGCGGCGGCGAACTAACATGGTGAGCACAATGTCTGAGTCGAGATGAAGAGAGTGTCTTACAAGGCTGCGCAGGTCCGTCATGACCTCGTACTGGGTATCATAGCCGTCCTTCTTGAGCTTCTCCCGGATCTCGTCCAGCCCGCCCAGGACGTCCACGCCGGGGAAGAGGTACTCCTCCGGAGGGTCGGCGAGCACCTCGAGCGTGCTCTGGAAGTTGAGGAACGGCTCGAGGTAGTCGAGGAGGGCGAGGTCGCGGGCCTTGTCGAGCGGCACCGACTTGAGACAGGCGATGCCCACCGAGGGCGGCACCGCCAGGATGGGAGCATCGCCGGCCTTGGACCCCGAGTCCTCGTACACCTGGCTCAGCTTCTTGCACGGCTCGGTGTTGCTATCCCTCAGGTCCCGGGCGTGGATGAAGGACGGCTGGTCCCGGACCTGGTGCATGACCTGTCGAGGCTCGAGGGCAGCGGCAGCAAAGCCCGCGAGGGCCAGCACACCGAGGGAAATCATGACTACAAGCCAAGCACAAAAAAAAACCAACAAAAACACAATATCTGAGGATTTTCACGCTCGAGTCGTGGAGACGCCTCCTCTCGGGCCGCCCACCACCCTTATATGCCACACATGCTCTCTCTCTCCTTCTCGAGTCAACCGAGCGTTTCAATCTTTCCACCTCCTAGCGGAGGAGGCATCAGCCGCTGTCAGAGCCCCCAGGCCCGCATCCCAGCTGCGTGGCTGGGTCTGCCCTGATTAGAGGCCTAGCGGTTGAGCCAGGCGTTGGCCAAGTGGGCCTTGGTGCTGACGGTTGGGAACCCCTGGCCGGTTTAGACGCGGGCTGTGTCGACTGGGAGCGTCTGGTCGCTGGCGACATGGCGAATAGAGACGCCGCGTTGATGGCAAGGGCAGGGCTCGACATGTAAGCAGCACCGCCTCGCGTTTGATGAGATGCTGATGCCGAGTGAGATGCTGAACGGGTTTAAGCAAGGGCAGTTGAGAGGGAACTGTAAGCACGCGATAACGTCAGTGAAGAAACGAGTTGAAAACTTCTTCGGGCTAATGAGTCGTGCAACAAGACGTTAGGCAAAGTCCAGAATTCAGCAAACACCATTCACACAGACATTCCCGCAAGCAGTAAAACGCCCTCTGTTTGTCCCCCTTCTGTCGATCTGCCTAACGGGCTATTTTTAATGCTTCCCAAGGCTTCTTGACGCGGTCAGCTGGCGAGCTTCTCCCAGCTGGCTTAGCCTCAGCCCAGTCAAGTAGCGCAACGCCCCAAGCGCAGGCCAATCCCCTGCCCGGGCGCCCCCTCTCATCTGGATCCGGGTCGGAAAAGGACTTTGGTTATTCGATGGAGAACATCAAGGGAAGAGATCCTTCCGACGAGATGCTGGGTTTCAAAATGTTATTGCTGACGGGTTCAGTGGGGGGATCGGACTCTTGAGCAGATTGATGCGACGTCGCAGCTCATAACCTTTTTTTATCCAAGATTTCGCGTTTGATGTTTTCTGGTCTCTAGAAATGGGCTGTGGAAATTAGTGCTTCTTGACTACATTTAGTCAAAAGCCTCTTGAATGACAGAGCCTGGGCCAGGCCAAGACACAGTTGATAATGAGGCCTCGCAAAACAACATGCCTCCACCAAAAATGCTGACCGACTGAGTGACTCTCGGTCCCGAGTGCTTACGCCCAGCATTTTTTGCCAATGCTGACGGTTCGGCCGATACCACGCTATCATTTCAATCGCAAGTCCTGCATGGCGGCCCAGCCCCCGGCCATGCGGAGGAGTCCTGCGTCGGATGTGCTTCTACACTGCGCCTCTCCGCTATGAACGACTCTGGTGATGGAATCAACCCGACACAGCGACGGGCCAGGCCAAAAATACATGAGGCTCGGGTCAACAAGATAACTACCATCTGCATGCGAAGCAAAAAAAGAAAAGGAAAATAAATTGCCTCAGTCATGGAGTCATGTCACGTATCATCAGTGGATGCTCCCAAATAACATGAAAAATAATCACAACATGGGGGGGAAAAGTACAAAAAAATTGGTAGCTTGTCTTTGAAGAGCGTGTTGGGGAGGATTAGTGTACTGAATTTTACTGGACAATCCCATCACGGAGGTTCACCAGCCAGCCGCCACTAACAATAGCATTAAGGTTCCGGGCTATCATGTGACCTGAACTTCCAGCCCACCACCAGAATTACCTCAATTAAAGTCTTTGGATATCGTGAGGAAGAAGAGGCGGCCGTCTTTGGAAGAGGCTCGTTGCTTTGCACATCTCTGTGTTCCAATGTCGCGAATAATACCACGAACTGACACGAGCGGCATCACAGGCATCCATCCACCCACTTGGCTGAAAGGATATCCCACCAGGGGAAAACTAGACAAGGTCTTGACTTACTGAACCCATGGAAGAATACTAGGGTTCGAATAGTTGCTTGCAGTCAGGTTACACTACACATTGGTGTAGCAAGACCTGTGCTCAACAGACGTGCTGGATTCTCAAGCGAAGTGCATGGCAGTGCAGAGGTTGTGAAGAGGAAGGATGGATGCGACCGACGGCGTTTCATGCATTATGGCATGAACTCCTCCTGGTGGTGTGCTCTAAACAATAATGCCTCTCCCTCTGGTCCGGCTCCGCCCGGCCTTGGCCCCACTGCCTCCGTCGCCTCCGTGAAGTACAGCAGAATCGCCGGTCAAAGAAGGCCCCATGCCGCGCCGGTCACGGACATCCGTCATGACCGAATGGCTGGTCCCAGCAGAACCTCTTGTTTCCCTAACCACCAAGTCGACGCCCTCGATCACCTACGGCCTCTTTCCCAATTTCAACCCATAGGTCCAGCAATCCCGATATCGTCTTGGACAATCCCGTGCGTGGCCCTCCATATGCTCACACCTAGGGCATTTCGTCTCCTGGCCCGGGGCCCGCACCTGTGATTTCTTTCGACCATAAGTTAGTCCTTTGTATTTTGCAAAGCAGGCAGCTACTAGATACCTCGTCACCAGCCGGTTTCTTGTCCTCCTGCTTGTTCTCTGTTGCCGGTTTCGGTGGGTTCAACCTGGCAGCGGTGCTCATGGTGAAGGTTCGTGGAATGGTATAGGGTGGGAAGACGAATAATGAAGGCGAGATCGCTCGGGAGGTTTGTCTAAGCACCGGTCTTGAAAACCGAGCAAAATACGGATGCATTTTATTCTGGAGACGAGGCATTGTGCGTGAGGGCAGATAGAGTGAGGGTGGAGTATTGGGTCATTGGATGATGTCAAGTTCTAGCACATGAACTCAATTGTACTGGTTTAACTTCATCACTCGTGGCTCAACCTTCTCAAAAAGGGCGGCTCGTTTAATGGTGGGTAGGAACTAACGCATCATTAAGAAGATCAGACATTATGAAGTAAACATAGGAAACCTTGGTAGAACGCTATCATAAGCCTGCTATTTATTCTTAGATCCAGCCTTACGATTTTCAAGGTCGCGACTCACGCTCTGCACGAGTGACGCTATACTATTAACTGGGCAGCACGCAAGCAACGCACGCGCGTCAACCCTGACAAATCCGGGCGCTATTGCATCGGAAGATATACCTAGACTCCGTGGCTGCCATAAACCAGGTGGTGGACTGCCTTGCGGCAACTGGAACTTGAAGCTGCACCTGCAGGAGCAGGAGTAGAACGCGGTATCACGTGAGCACGCATCACACACCTGCCGCCAAACCCTCGCAGCTCACATCACCTTCCTACACGCATCCCCCTCGCTCTCAAGCTCTCTCCATTGACTTCTCTTCACTGTATTTTCTACTTCAACATATAGTGAACCTGGGAGGCAGATGGCCTCAACGTGGCCAATGTGACGATCAAGCATCTGGCCAGGCGAGTGGAAGAGGAGGAGAAGATCAAGAAGCTCGGAAACGCGTTGGGACTTTTTGTTCATCCCCAGCACGAAATGGATGTGAGATTGTGAGTGAATTCAACTCTCGTCGGCTTCTTGCCTCGATATCCTTCACCTCTACTAACCGGTCTCTAGTCCCTCTTCTGCCTCCGTCCTGCCGTCCCCCTCGCCCCCTCGACTGTGAATCACGAACTCCCTCAATTTCTTTCTTTCTTTTTTTTTTTTCATTTAAAAAGTGAATCACCATGACTGTAGTCCCCTGAACCGACGGGACGCTGCACGTCTCCGGCTGGAACTGAGCCGAAGACGGCCTCAACTGGGGCCTTGTGTCCTGTAGGTTGTGCATGATCCCCAATCTGGATTGTGGATGTACTAACTTGTGTTTCTCACCAAGTCGAGTCCTCTCACCAACACCGGCCCCGGCCCCGGCCCCAGCTCCCCCCGCCACCCTCCGAGCCGGCTCGTCCTCGCCCGCACCATGGGGGTAAGAATGGCTTTGTCTCTGTCCGGCATGAGTGAGAGAACCTCATGCTGACCTGCTTCATCTGTCTAGCCAGTCCGGCCTGAGGAGAAACGGGACGTCGCCTCCACCGCCACCGCGAGAAAGCCCGCGCGGGCCCCTCAGATGGCCAAGAAGAATAAAAAGGCTTGGACGATGTTTAGAATTCCCCCCCCTTTTTCATCATCATTATCCAGGGCAGGTTTAGCCCATGGTTAAGAATGGCTTCAGGCCATTCTTAATCTCCCGGGAAGGAGTTCAATGAACCACTATTTTCCCTCGCATTACAAGTCTCAAAGATGTGTCCTTGAAAGATTCGTGATATTTCTTCTCACACGTCCAAGGTCCGGGGAGTCACATACCCAAAACTCTGGCTGTGGCCACATCAAGAATCTTTTTAAGTTGAGATACTCCCACAGACAGCCATTGACGGGACTACGCAGTTGTCGCAACTTGCAGACCAGGGTTATCTAGCTAGCCTGTCTAACACTATACCGCGGTAGCAATGCCACTCGGAACTATCGCCTCTCCAACTCAACTGAACCCTGGCTCGTCATGTTCCTTTGACGAGGTCCTTGTCTGAGCCGCAATAAATCCCGTCCGGCCCGGGCACCCGGATTCTAAATGCCAGGAGAGAAACAGAGCTTATGGGGCCGCGCCGGACTCCACTCCGAGAATCCGCATCTTCGGGGTGTTGAGATGGACAAGTCGCTGAGCCAACTCAGAAACCCACGATGAATGAGGCTGATCATTGGCAAGGTCGAAGCCATGTAAACTATGAACCACGAAGTGCCTACTATCATGTGAGATAGGCGCAACAATAGTAGGTCCGCATGCAAAGAATGATTGTGCAGGAAATCCAGCTGGCCGACCCTCGCAGATTGCAGACCGGTATTGTCTGGTTGTTAACTGACATCCAGCTTGGGCCCAGTGCACAGGACAAAGCCCAACATTCGATGACTTTGCGTCGATAGAACGGCCCTAACGAGATATTTCGCAATCTCGAGATTGTACGGATATGCCACTCGGGAGTTTCAGTCGCAGCAAGTTTGTCACCGCCACTCCACCGGAAGGTCACACTGTCGACTCACAAGAACAGCAAAGACTCGTCAATAGCGCCACGGGTCCCCTATCATTTGTATTGTTTGAAATCACGTTCCAATATCGTGGCATGGCCGTCTGCGAGGAAGGCGGAGGACTCCTTGTGCGATGCCCAAGGATGAGTGACCACACCAAGACCACAACCTAACTTCTCCACTGCTAGATGCTCTACCCATATTGACTGTTTCTCTTGAGTGTCCATATGTCCGTTTCTTAGTACCTGGACTCCCTCGCCTCCCTTCGGCTCCATATCCTTAGCCCATGGGTGAGCCCCCTCGCTCATGACCTGGTCTCACGTCGTCAGAACCTCAACAAATAGCATCCGGTATGGTGTAGTGGCTAACATTTCGCGCTCTCATAACTTGAGAGATCAAGTACCGCGGAGCCCAGGGTTCGATTCCCTGTACCGGAGAACCATTCTTTTTGAAGATTTTGCCAGCTGTTATGGGCCGGCCACCCAGCTGAAGCAGGTTTCTTTTTGGTTGCTTGGGCTGTGTGTGGTGTTGGTAGGCTGCTGGTCTGTCTGCCACGGCCCTTCGTGGATTTCTCAAGCTGAGCAATAAGTGAATGAAATCGGTCATAGTTTGTTTTTCAATTAAAAAAAAACGAAAAAAACCCTCACTTCCATATAGATAGATACTTGTCCTATTAAATGATGGCCTTCTCTTATGTCAATTCTCTGGATATCGCGGTCGTGTGTAACGTCGTGTTTCTCGAGTTGCAAAAAACTAGTTGGCGATGGAAGGACTGTAACCGTATTCAACGGACATCATCGACGCAGATTTCACATCCTTTAGCCAGAGCACAAGAACATTGAATCATATGTACATCATTAATAGTGGCGGAGTCACCGTGACCGACCGATATGCCTACAACGACCGGCGCACCGAGAATATTACCTACACATTAAACTCAACAAACCACCCCATATTCACATCACCGGATGTCCGATGACATCCTCGTCCACTTCAACACATCACATCTGACCGGATCGCAGGTGCCCAACGAGTGGCATTACATCTACCTCGTTCTAATCGCACATGCCATGCAACACCAGCGATGCTACCTTGGAAAACCACAGGAGGGAATAAAATACGCACGATCCAAAAAGACAAGAACTTCGATTTATCGATTCCGAAATACCAAAACTTAATCCACCCAGGGGCCTCCCTTTTACAGAAGAACCATGCCAGCACCGACGACACCGGCGACGACCATGTAGGCGCCGACGGCAAAGTCGCCGAGGGAGAAGATGCGGGCGACGGTGGCAGAGTGGACACCGAAGCTGTCGTCGTCCTCCTCAGCGCCGCCGGTGGAGGCGGAGCCGACGGCAGCGGTAGCGGTGGCAACCTCCTCGTTGAGGGAGCTGGCAGCGGCGAGGGAGTCGCTGCAGGACGAGTTGGAGGCGGCACGCTGGGTGGTGGCGTCACCCTCAAAGTCGCAGGCGTCGGCGGCGCTGTTCTGGGACTGGTAGTAGGCGTCGAGAACGTAGGCGAGCTTAGCCGAGTCGGAGCACATGCTGTAGGCGCCGTAGACACCGGTGCTGGCGTTGCCGTTGATGGCAGTGCAGATCTCGGGGGCCTCGCCGCAGATGTAGCCAAAGATGGAGCCAAAGTCCTTCTCCTTCAGACCCTTGGCGGGGACACACTCGCGGCTCTTGACCATGCAGTCGCAGAGGTCGTTGTCGGGGGTGGGAGGGAGGAGAGAGTTGGCCTTCCAGGTCGAGGACTGCTCAGGGCAGGTGGCGGCCTTGCCAGAGGCAGAGTAGTCGCTCTCGTCAACACCCTCCGGGTGGGCGGCGATGACGCGCTTCTTGAGCTGGGCGTAGTCCTTCTGCTTGACGGCGTCGCCGTTCTTGCTCACCTTGACCACACCGTAGTCGTTCTCCTCTTGGAAGTACATGTAGACGATACCGCCGCTGAAGACGTCAACCATCTCCTCCTCCTCGTAGAGGGCGGTGGTCTCCTGGAAGATACGGGCCGCAGCGCCATCGGGCTCGTTGCAGCCGTACTCGGCGAAGAAGACGGGGACAGAGTAATCCTTGAAGAACTTGGCCTGGTCGGAGTATCCGGACTTTTGCATATCACTCTCACCGCACCACGAGTAGATGTTGTAACCCCAGTAGTCGATGCGCTCCTCATCCTTGCCGCAGTTGAAGTAGTCGGCAATGTCCTCACGAATATCGACGTCGTCGTTGGCGGCATAGCCGACACCGAGCCAGCGAGAGGCGGTGGCGTTGAGGTGCGCCTTGGTGTCACGGACGGCGGCCTTCACGTAGGCGGAGGCCTCGGTGTTGGACTTGTTGTTGGAGACCTCATTACCGGCGAAGAAGCCGACGACGTTGTCGTACTGGGCGAGCTCGTCGACAACGCCCTTGTAGCGGTCGAAGAGGTTGGTGTCCCACTTGGGGTCATCGCGGTTGATGGACACGCTGGGCTCGGAGAGATCGGAGATGACGTAGATGCCAGCGTCGTCGAGCAGCTTCATGCAGGCGGAGTGGTCCTTCTCGGGGTTGATGGCGTAGGTTCGGATGATGTTGGTACCGAGGTCCTTGAGGAGAGGGACATCACGCTTGCAGGCTTCTTCGTCGGCGAGGGGATCGATGTAGCTGTCCTTCTTGGTGTTGGTGGCGCCAGCGGCAGCGGTGTCCTGCTGGTATGCGATACCCTTCATGAAGAACTGGGTTCCGTTCTCGTAGAAGAGCTTGGAGCCCTGCTGCGGGTTAGCCGGGACTTGCGACAGGCCGAAGTAACGACAATTTGGCCGCAATCAAGCCAAAACAAACGCCCGCTAAGCAACCGCGATGCCACAACAAAAGCGGCTCTGCACGTACCTTCATGACGATGGGCTGCAACTTGGCGTTGGCAGCCGTAGCCGCAGCAGCGACGAGGGCAGCGGAGAACTTCATTGTGCGTCTCGCAGTCGATTGACAGTCGGGAAAAAACAAAGAGAGTGTAAGGAAGGACGAGAATCAGGCGTTGAACTGGATATTCAACGCGCGTAGAGTCGATAAAGGAAGCGCTGGCTGGAATGCTGCGAACCCCCTTTTTTCTTGCCTGGTTGTTTTTGCGACGGGAAGGCCGGATTAACAAGAGGTCAATAACAAGAGCGTCAGTTAAAAGAGTGTCTGGAAGGGGATAAATCGGCCTCAAACGAACGAGAACCGAAAAAGGGAGGAAAAAAGAATTAAAGAGTTAGCGACGGTTTTTGATGAAGAAGGAAGAAGAGTCGTTTAGATGGAGGAGGAGGAGCAAGAGAGAAGGGAAAGGATGGGGAGATTTGAGAGGAAGCCAGCGCCGACTAGCCGGGGGTCCCCTGGGACCTGCTCTTCCAGGTCCCGCTTCCCACTGAATTGAAGCAGCCAAGGTACCTGGAGCGTTCTGACAGGGGTCGCTGCGACGCCCAGATGTTAGTGGACGGCTGGCACTGTGCCTGCGACTGTGACCTTACTGGCTCCCGACCACGAGCAGATCCCCCCTCGACCCGAACCAAAGGGGCCAAGAACGCGTCGACTGGCGGCCAATCGAGCCAATCCCCTGTCGGTGTCTGAGGCGCAGCACCAGCAATGGAAGCTTGTTTGGGAGACCTCCGGCGCCACCCGTGGCCAATCAGGGGGCGTCGACGTCGGATCTCATCTCGCTGGCGGTGGGACAGTGTAGTGAGTCAATGCGCACGGCGGACGGCAGAGTGCTAACAGGCTGCATGCCAAGCATGCCCCAAGAGCTGCTAAGGCCGAGTTCAAGGCCGCACCGCCCCCCTCGGCACGCACTGTACAAATTACGCCTCCTAGGGAAATAGGGGATAATCTCCACTGAATCTCGGTCTGCGCCAAAACGCCCAGGGGTCGTTCTCCGTTCGTTTGTGACAGGCTCCGAGCTGCAGAGGCTCTTTTGCTTCTTCTAGACGCATACGAGGTCCGCCGTCGGAAGTCGACTGACTCTTTGGGAAATTGTCCTGGAACGCGGTGGCCGGGGACCAAGAGCTTGGAGGTGCTTGGCGTGTTGGCCTTTGAAGATGCCGTAATTGCAGCAAATGATATTGAATAATTACGGTAAATTTCCTGCAAGCGTCCTTCATCCCTCCTCACGTAAACATTCTCTATAAAAAAACTCGCCATTGACCGCTTACGTGGATTCGTATTTCCCTCCCCGTCGCATGGATATTGTCCGTTGGCTCAACCCCCGAGGATCCATCCTCATCCCCGACGGCCCCGGCTTTGTTTGATCTCTGCGTGGCTTTGCCTGTCTCAAGCTGTCTGATCCTCAGGCGTCGCCTAGTACTGTGCTGCAGAGCACACTGTATCTCTCACTCGTCTCTGCTGGTTGGCTCTGCCGTGAGGATCCCCTCCACCGGCCCGTTACTCTGAAACGATTGCAAATAGATGAAGTAGATGGGCGACTCTGCACATCACTGGAGCCGGCCATGTCATTCTCATTCCCGGAGTTTGACAGCGCTCGGCGATTTTGTCATGTGCCCCTGGATCGACTGTTTATCCTCATCAACACTCGGTGAAGGGACCACGGCCTCGAATTGCTCAAATTCCCCTTTGAGTCTCCAAGATTCAACCGGTGGAGAAACATCTGGGGCGGGTCGGAGCCGGGTAGCCGGTCGTTGGTTTGCTGGCTCGTATTGCATTTGCATGGGCGTCGTCATCAGCGGCAGGCTCAGCGCCCTCGAATTTTGTAGTAGACGCTACCGACGCCGTAGAGGACATGGTCCCAGAGCTCGAACGTCTTCTGCCACAGGCCGCGCTGGTGATGCTCATGGCGATTTGCGCCCTCGTGCCGGTGTTCCGGGTGCTGGACCGGGTCGTGGCGATGGTAGTGGCCGTCGTGGTAGACGAGTTCCGTCATTGTGTCGTCTGTCGGTGTTCGGTCGGTCGTCTATTGACTTGGTCGTACGTATTCAGTCTGGTAGTTTTGGTTACGCGGATTTTGTGATGGTGCTTGTCCGCGCTTGGCCTACGGACAAAGTTCTCTTATATACCGCAAGGCATTAGGCATCTGATTGTCCATCTGACTGTCCGTCACTGCCTGTCCCATAAACTCATCAGCCTTCCATCAAACACCCATCATCTGCTCTTGGCAGAGCCTCCAAGCCCTTTTCGTTTCCACGCGCCGCCGTCTGTTGACCTCTCAGACAACCACGAACCCCCCGGCGCCGCTCGCCTGTCCCCACCACCGGCCGATCATGCGCCCTCAACCTGTGATACCGGTGGCGAAACCGCCGACTCGGGGCCGGATCGTCCTTTATTCTTGCGTCACTTTCGGCCATGCTCGATGCTAAGCCTTGGCAGTGTAGGTCTATCTTGTTTTCTCATTATCGTCTCTACATACGAGATACATTGCAGATGCTGGTCAACAGCGGGTATCTTGAACTCCTCCTCATCCCTCAAAAGTAAACCACCATCTACCTATTCACACCCACAACTCCCAACCGGAACGCCAAACAGCCATGTCATCCCCCAGATCCTCGCTACCTTGTCCGGCGTGCTAACCCTGAGCTCACGGCTCACTCCCTGCGCGACCACAAACTGCCGGCTCATGAACAGCCTCTTGAACGGGTTCCACAGACCCGGCGGATAGTGACCGTGGGGCAGAGTATCGCATTCTTCCAGTGAAGGATCGAGCGTCTTTGAGAGCGTCTGGACGGACACCGCAGACACAAACTCCCTCCGGTGGATCTTGTCGGTCACGCTCCAGAGCAGCCTGGCCCACGGCTCGTTGCCCTCAAAGAACTGCCTGTCAAATGCTGCCACATCGTCGACCGCGCCCCTCAGGAACAGCACATACGTCTTGACAAGCCTCAGCACGTCGTTGACCCGGCAGTCCGCGAGGTTGTTGGCCCGCGACCACCGCGTCGACGAGTGGTACACGTGAGTCGGCTCCCGCACGTTGCCCAGGTCCGCGAGGATCCAGTTCTTCATCCCGTCGGTGCCCTCGCTCAGGGGCTTCGTGCCCGAGAGAAAGATGTTGTCGGGCTTGATGTCGTCGTGGCAGAGCTCGTACCGGTTGTGCATGCGGTCCAGCGCATCCAGGAGGCGCTCCATCGACGGGCGGAAGACGACGTCGAGGTCGTGCGCCGTGTACGCGCGCTGAGAGCGGCGCAGGTGCTTTGCGAGCTTGCCGAGATCCCCTGATGGGAGAAAGGGCGTCACGAAGTGCCATCGTGGTGGCCCACCTTCGTTCTGCGGCGAGAGGAAGTAGTCCGTCACGGGGAGAAAGTTCTCGTCCCTCTCAGCTTGGCCGCCGACCATGCCGCCCAGTAGCAGAGACGCGCCAATCTCGGTCGGCCATCGCAGTTCCGGTTCCGCACCGGGCAGGCAGTTTCTGAACGGGAACCTGCCGCTCTTGTATACCTTTATCACGGTGCCGTTGTAGGTGAATGCCTCCCCCTCTGCTCCCGAACCCAGACGCTTCCACTCGCGTCGATTCTCCCAGATATGGCTCCTCGAGTACGCGGGCCCGACACCTCGTTTCGACGGTTCATCCCATTTCCATCTTGTGCTGGAGAGGACTGACTTGTCCTGGGTCGTGAGGTGAGTAAATATCGTGGGGCTGAACTTGTCGGCCAAGTCCATCCGATGAGTCTGGACGACAGAGAACGAGTGAAAGGTTCCAAGGATGAGACAGACTGCAAGTGTTGCTTTAACCAAGCGGTTGCTGCGCTGGTAGAGCCTTGTCCTTGGCCACCTATTCCGGGATACTGACTCTTTGTCCTTGGACATGTCGAACTGTATGACGATGGGGGTATTGCTATATGGCAAAAGGGCAGCCATCCAGGTTGCAGACCCGTGTATTTATGGCAGCCATCTCACTGACAACATTTACGTAGTACCATAAATAGCCCCCAGTCATTATTGCCAACATTGCATCGTCTCACTCATGCTCCTCACAGACACTGGACACCTTGGCTACGGCGGCGCTACGCCCAACCTCTCTTGGTTCCTTCATCCGAAGATCCGAAACAGGACTGCTTCTGGGCAAACCTGCTTGGCGACCGAATGAATGACTGGCATTGGCCTGCGAGCCCAGGAGCGCAGGGCTGAATGTGCGCTGGACATGCTCCATTGGTGGATGAGCCACATGGGCTGAGCTAGTTGGGTCCATGTGATGCTTGATACCGGCGAGCACATGAGATTTTGCCCAGAGTGGGTATGGGAGAGACCATCAATTATGGCGAACGGGTTGTGGTTGGATTCAGCCCTATCCGGTGACGGATAAGACGCGATGAAGGTTGTTCCGATAGCTGACAATGGCAGATCCTCAACTCAAAGTGAGACTCTTACAGGAGATCACCGACTTTAGTTAACAGTAGCGCACCTTTCGCAGTCGCATCAAAATGATGCTTAAAAAAATTTTCTCTCTCAACTCCCAGGCGACACAACTAATGTCGTCTTGAACTCGTCATTGGTCTCAGCCCCAATACGAAGGATCACGGCCCCGTAGCACCTTGTCCAGCGCAGCCCTAGCGAAATTCCCGTCTTTGGCTTCCAGCCCCAAACCACCACCCGCTTCTGTGGCTGTGTGCAGCTGCAATCATGAAACGTGCCCCAGCATGGGAAACAAAAAAGCCGAAAAATCAACGAGCCGATACAGCTCATTTTCAGGGTCCCTTTGTTTCGGGGCCGCCGAGTTGCAAGCGGAGTGGAAACCGGGAATACGTGGCCAGCAATGGATATAGCCAAGAAGTGCACAGCCATGAACCGTTTGCGGCAACCCACAGTTTCTGGCATTGAGAACGGCAATTAAGAGCTGAAAGACGGTGCCGGAAGCGTCTTGGCAGAGGAAAATAACAGGGAATGGGCTTCGAAAACTTTGTGGTGTTGATGGGTTGTACGGCGAGTGCCTTTGACGTATGCCGTCATACGCTGGCTTGAGGATGGGGGACCTGGCAAGGGTGACGCACGGTTTGTTCAACCAGACTAAAGCACGTAATTTACAGGAACTCGGGGAATCAGACGATTCGGATGCCGCAGTTTGCCATGGCTAGCATGGCAATATCCTACAGCACATCAGGGTCACCTTGTTCACCGAAACTCAACACCATGGGACGGAGAGGCCCGTCGAGAGATGGATGGAGAGGGAAATGCCTCGTCTATCGAACCTTCTAATTCTTTAGGTTATCGACTCGGAGGTCTCTAGTTCCAGTATTTTGGTGTATTTGCCAGCAAAAGCCACGCCGTAGAGACATCATGATGTAATTCGGTGTCATGGTTGAACTTGTGGACGTCAGTGTTGGTTGGAGAGGATGATGTCATGTAAGCGTCCCATAGCAGTATATCATCGAGCTTGAGAGAGCTGTGAGAGTGCGATCACAAAACAAATTCTGTGTGCATCAGAATCGATACGAAAGTGTATTCACGTGTTACATAAACCATCATGTCTTCTCACAAGGGTTCAGGTCATGGCACCAAGGTAGCTATGCGCAGCTCGCCTCCATCTCAGATCCAACACTGACTTGGCTGACTTACCAGGTCGATCTCGGCCAGAACGCTCCCACCAAGCAAGAAGGCGTTGGAGAGGTCCCATCCGAGTCCCTCGCAGCCGAGTCCTACGCCGAGGGCGAGGACTTTGCCTCCAACGAGGGCATCCGCTCCGAGAACCTCCCCTCCAAGCCAACCTCTGCCTCCAAACCTGCCAGCGCCGGCCAGAAGCCCCCCTCCGCCGGCCGCGATACCTCATCCACCAGCCGCTCCGGCGGCGCCCCTCAGTCCTCCACCGGCACTGCCCCCAGCTACTCCCAGACCCTGAAGGAGGGCGGCTGGGACGACTCCAAGAATGAGGACGGTCTCCAGAGGGCGTTGAACGCCGAGCCCGGCAGTGATGATGACCCTAGTCGGCTGGCGGAGCAGCAGTTCAGGCGACAATCTGGGGGTGCTGGTCCGAGGGAGAAGGATCTGAAGACCAAGACTGCGTACGATGCTCTGGACTCAGAGACTCCTTCTTAATCACTGAGAGTGTCAAATCTGTAAGATAGTGAAATTCGTAATAATGATGGACTTGGGCCATTTGAACCCCTGATATCCATGTGAACACTTGTTCAATTATCAGCCATTCGCCTGTAAACTGCCATGTCGATGTCGACAGCACGAGAGTGTCTCCAAAAGCTGCATAGATTCCGCATAGACCTCGGCATCGAGAGACAACTCAGCGGGTGTAATGCCCATTGTAAAACAAGTGAGTCAGGCCTGGGGTATAAATGCCTGATACAGCTCACATGACAGGGATCGTGCAAGCATCAAGGTGCGTTGCCTCGCTGGCGCAACGCGCGGCACATCATCCAGGCAGGCTAACATGAAGACAGAGTCATGGCACTCACGGACAGGTGCTATGAAGGCAACTAGAATACGTCGAGGTTCGATGCTTGTATCGGGACATCCGAGGTAAAGTAGAGAAATCGCCGCTGAGAACTGGCCTTGACAAGGCTACGGACTCGCCGCACATGCTCGTCCGTCAGCATGAAAAGCGTGAGAGGGCTGTGTGAAAATCCTGAATCTTATCAGCCAATCACGAGAGACGGATTCATGACGTCAAGGTTGGAGGGCCACAAAGACTCGGCTCTGGCTGGCTGAAACAGCGCGTAGAAATGATAAAGGCAGGGAGAAAAAGAGAGGGGAGAAAAAATCAGATTAAAAATTAATTCAACAGAAACAGCACATGTAGAATTCAGAATGTTGATCTCAAAGATGAATGAGTCGAGCAAGGCAACAATATCTTATCTCGACTCAACATACTTGATGCCTTAGTTGCTGCCTGACTCTGATATCAGCCAAAAATTCTGAAAATCTGCCCCACCAAACAAAAATTCACCCCGCCTCGCCTCCAGAACCGCCGCAAAAGCCTTGAGCAACCCATCCAACCGGGCTGCAGAACCGCCACCACTCAGTGTTATTGCTCGGCCACTTTTTTTTCTTTGTCGGTCAACTTTTCCTTTTCACTCTTCCTTCCCCAGTCCATCGAACGGTGATTTTCCAAACCACCTCATTATACCCCCTCGGTTTGGACTCGGGTAACTCTACAGCCCCCCCACCGATTGTCTCCGTTCCTTCGACCCCGCGATCCCGTTTTCTTGATCGCCGTCACTTTTTCTTCCTCAGCCCGTCGTCAAGTCAGCCTTCAAGCTCATCCAAAATGGCCCCTTCCGCGTCCAAGGAGAAGCGTCTCGCAAAGAAGGCTGCCGAGGGCAAGCTCAAGGGCCGCAAGGCCAAGAAGGCCGAGGAGGTCGAGCTCGACGCCAACGGCAACCCCGTCAAGAACGACGATGGCCCTGCGACGTCGGGCGAAAAGCTCGACGAGGTGAAGCGCCTCGCCGAGCAGATGGACAAGCACGGCATCTCGGACAGAGTCACCACCGGTGTCCTGGCCTCCACCCAGACCAGCAAGGACGTCAAGATCACCAGCACCAGCCTGGTGTTCCACGGCCGAGTCCTCATCACAGATTCCACCTTCGAGCTCTCGTACGGTCGACGATACGGTCTCCTCGGTGAGAACGGCTGTGGAAAGAGTACCCTCCTCAAGGCCATTGCCGCCCGCGAGTACCCCATCCCCGAGCACCTCGACATCTACCTCCTCAACGAGGGTGCCCCTCCCAGCGACCTTGGAGCCCTTGAGTGGGTTGTCCGAGAGGCCGAGCTGGAGCTGGAGCGTCTCGACCACCTGGCCGAGAAGCTTCTCGAGGACGAGGGCCCTGAGAGCCCTGTCCTGGTTGACCTCTACGACGTGAGTTGCTCGCCAGATATCCGCGATTCCTGTAAATTCCCCTGCTGACACTCGAATAGCACATGGACAAGATGGACCCTTCCACCTTCGCCACCCGTGCCTCGCTGATCCTGACGGGTCTCGGCTTCAACAAGAAGACCATCCACAAGAAGACCAAGGATATGTCCGGTGGCTGGCGAATGCGTGTCGCCCTCGCCAAGGCCCTGTTCGTCAAGCCCTCGCTGCTGCTGCTCGATGACCCCACTGCCCATTTGGATCTCGAGGCCTGCGTGTGGCTCGAGGAGTACCTCAAGAAGTGGGAGCGAACCCTGGTGCTCGTCTCCCACTCGATGGATTTCCTCAACGGCGTCTGCACAAACATGATTGACATGCGCGGCAAGCAGCTCATCTACTATGGTGGTAACTACGACTCGTACCACAAGACCCGGTCCGAGAACGAGACCAACCAGATGAAGGCCTACCACAAGCAGCAGGATGAGATCACCCACATCAAGAAGTTCATCGCCAGCGCTGGTACCTACGCCAACTTGGTGCGACAGGCCAAGTCGCGTCAGAAGATCCTCGACAAGATGGAGGCCGACGGCTTCATCCAGCCCGTCGAGCAGGACAGGGTCTTCACCTTCCGCTTCGCCGACGTCGAGAAGCTGCCCCCCCCGGTCCTGTCGTTCGACAACGTCACCTTCTCCTACTCTGGCAACCCCGAGGACGACCTGTACCGCAACCTCGACCTCGGTTTCGACATGGACTCCCGAACCGCCCTCGTCGGCCCCAACGGTGTGGGCAAGTCGACTCTCCTCCGGCTCATGACCGGCAAGTTGTCCCCCACCGGTGGTGTCGTCACCCGACACACCCACTTGAAGCTTGGCCTCTACTCGCAGCACAGCGCCGAGCAGCTCGACCTGACCAAGTCGGCTCTCGACTTTGTGCGCGACAAGTACAGCGAGAAGTCCCAGGACTACCAGTACTGGCGTCAGCAGCTGGGCCGCTACGGTCTCAGTGGTGATTCTCAGACTGCGCTGATGGGTACCCTGTCCGAGGGTCAGAAGAGCCGCATCGTCTTTGCCCTGCTGGCCATTGACGGCCCCAACATGCTGCTGCTTGACGAGCCTACCAACGGTCTGGACATTCCCACCATTGACAGTCTCGCGGACGCCATCAACGCCTTTAGCGGAGGTGTCATTGTCGTGTCCCACGACTTCCGGTAAGCCCCGCTTGTTCCGTCAACCCACATCACATGCTAACAGTGAATAGATTGCTCGACAAGATTGCCAAGCAGATTCTTGTGTGCGAGAACCAGACCATCCGCGAGTGGGACGGCTCTATCTCAGAATACAAGAACTACCTGCGCAAGAAGATGATTTCGTCTGGTGCCGTCTAAGGAAAAAAAATGCGATAACGAAATCTGACGTTTTTTTTTTTATTTGCATGAAGGGGGAAAATTGACTATAGAGGATTCCGTCCGTTCCACAAAAGTTGATGAAATGACATTGGCATGAGTGGGTATTTTCATGGGATATCAGCGGCGGGTGGCTAGACCATCAGGATATTTGATAATGATGGGAGATGAAAAAAAAGGGCCACGACGACGCTACCAGGACGCATGGGCATGGCCTTGATAGAGAGGCCCGGAAGCGTCCATTAAGATGTGGAAATGTTCACGGGATAGATTTCTTTTTCTTTGGGTCTGGCTGCTAGAGGCCTTGATTGGTACGAATGCATGGATTACTTGCAATGCGACTGAAGATGTGCGGTGAATGATTGACGCTAGTTCGTTGCAGAGATCGGGATGGAACTATGAGCGGTGTGATGTTGGTGAGGCGGCATGAAGTAGGTCGAAAACTTGGAGGTTGGGTGTGTCTCGAGATACGATGTTTATTATGGTCTCGTCGACTCGGTTTTGCATTCTACTGTTCGGTTAGTTACCGGGGTATGTGCGGGAATTGTCTGCTGGAATGCTAGACGGCCAGGCTGGATAGAAAAGTATTTTTCTTGCTATCAACTCTCGGTGTTTGCTTCAATGCTGCATTCGCGCTCTGTATGACGTGGTGTAAGAGAACAGAGTGAATAAATGCCAGCCTCACATCAGTACGGGCACCTTGAACTGGGTTGCAATCACCACGAAATCGCATCCTTCAGACCACTGACAGCATCACCCTCCTACGTAATACCTAGGCATCCAATGTGACACCCGTGGCTTCCTGTCTCACTCCCGGTTGCCTTGGTGCTGTCGCTACCCTACAACACAACACCAGAACCGATCTCCGGCTTCTATTCCCCGCTGCCGCAGTGACGGGGAGGCGGGTGTCCAAAAAGGGCTTAACGCTGCAAGGCATAGCTCAGCGTTGCGGCCCACATGGGACGGAGACGAACGGGACAGGGGCAGAGGGAAGAAGGGGACTCTGTCTGACTGGCCTGAGCTGGGGACCTGGAACAAAGAGAAGAGACAACGCGGGCGACCGAGAGATCGTGTGCGTGGTTGCGTCTGTGCCTTGCTTTGTCGCTCGCGGTTTTTTTTTGTTGGCGGAGAGGGGGGGGGGCCCTGAACGGATGGGATGAGGTGGCATCCGGGAGAGCTGAGGGCGCGAGATGTGCACCCAATGATGGTCGAAAAGGTCAGCAGCAGCGCCCTGGAGAGGAGTACCTGGCAGAAGCAGAGAGAACCTGTCGTTCACTCGCCGGCAGAGAGAGAACTGAGCCTATCGCGAGTTCCTCATTGGGGAATCGTGCCTTGATCCAGTCGGTGTTTTGTAGAGCATCGCATCTTGACGGCTCAGCCGGGGTACAGTGTAGATTAAATTGCTCTGCTGTTCGAGGGGATTTCCGTGGTGATGTTTTTGGCGCACTTCCGGGGGGGTTGTCAGGCTTTCCGGATTCTGGACTCGAGAAGGGTAGCGAAATCTTGGGGTTGTCTCCATCTCCACCATCCAACCGGTCGGCCATCCGCCGCCTCCATCCTCGTGCGCATCACGGACGGGACGGGGATTTTCTTCTTCCCACCTCCTCCCCTTCCTCGTCTTTTCTCTTTGATCTCACGCTTTCTCCACCGTAGCCACACCACCAGCTTATCCAGCATCACCAGCAATAATTGCCGCCATCAACAAGCTTGAGGGCCATCTATTTACTCTTCTAGACTCTTAGTTCTTGGTACTTACATAGTCGGGCTTTCCCTTGTCTCACCTGGGAGTTGTACAACTTTCAGCTCCACGCCCGGCATCACCATCACCATCACCTTCACAAAAAACAAACTCGCGCTCCACTCTTTGCTCCCGCCCATTCGTAAACCCCCATCCCATCACCAATTGTCCCGTATTCTCCGTCCCCCCCGCTATCCATTGGCCCCCGTCGCCTCTCCCTCAACCCTCTCGTGGTCGCCCTGTTCCCCCCCTTCCCCCATCTTCGACTGCCGCTTGCATCGCCGCATCGCAGCGCCACGCTCCACGCTCCCATCCATACCTCCACACCAAAACCCTTTGCCTCCTGCCCACCCCCCCAGTCAGGGCGCCCGTTTCTCGAACTCGCCCTAGACCTGGAGCTCAACCCAGACCTGACATCGTCGCGATCCATCCTCGTCGACCATCGTTCCCCATTCTTGCGACTTTGCTGCATCATTTAGGTCGCGACTTGCGAATCGAGACCCGCATCGAACACCACAACCCCACGGGAGAGCCTCGCGTGCGCATCGCGAACCTCTTTGACAGATCCGAACTGCGCAATCCTCACCTTGAAAACCCACCCACCCCTCAACACCCCCCCGAATCCAATCCTCAATCGTCGCGTCGCTGTTCCCATCGTGCACATGAGTCCTCAAGCCTGATACAATACCTTTCGGCCGCCGACGACTACACAACCCCCAGTGCTTCCCGGGGTTTGGCTTTGGTCTTGCCCCTTCCGAGCGCTAGGCCATCAGCATGGACAAAAACGGCTACAACTCGTCGGTGCTGCAGCGGCCACCGCACAGAGGAGAGGACGGCGGCGATGACGAGCGAGACCCTCGCCCGCATCACCACCACCATCACCATCATCATCACCACCATCACCGGCGCGACGTGATGGGCGGCGCGGCTGATCCTCCCCGTCCCGCTGGCGCCGACCCGGCTGGCGTGGGACCTGGCGCTGGAGCTGGAGCTGGTGCGACGGCGACAGCCTCATCCAATGCGAGCACGAATGCGCACCGGCACTCGTCCTTCAGCCTGCGCTCGCCCAAGCAGTCCGAGTTTCGGCCTCCTCCCTTTTCCTCCCCCAACCATCACAACCACGCCTCGTCGGCCGGCCATCCCCATCAATCCCCGCCTCGCCCGGCATTGCCTAATCCCTACATGTCCTCGTCGTCCTCGGGTGCACCTGGCGGCCCCGTCGCTCCTGCTCTGCCGCCTCTCAACTCTGCATCACCACCTGCATCTGGCGCTGCCTCAGGGCTTCATCACCAGCATCACCACCAGCCGCAGCACCCGTCCCATCCTCATCAACACCAAACCGCCGGTGCTCCTCCACCCGTCTCGCCGCTGCACCCGCCAGCCGGGTACTACTCGCCCTCGGCGGCGCCCGACGTCCACCACGCCCGCGACAGCAAGCCTGCATCGCGAGGCTTCTACGATCCCACGACAGACACCACAAAGGAACGTCGAGTGTCTGTTTCCGACGCGGCGACGCCTGCCAGTGCCGCTTCCTGGCACAACGCCAACGCCAACGCCAACGCGCCCCCGGCTGGCACTCCAAAGGTAAGGGGGGGCAAATCCACTTCTTTTTTTTGTGTTTGACTCTCGTCTCGCCGCCCAGCCAGATTTGATTTGATTGCTTGTGCTTTGTGCTGGCCCTTGACTTTCCTCTTTCCCCCATCATCATTTCCATCTTTTGCTTATCCTCTTTTGCATCATCCATCACTCCCGCGGCGGGCCATCAATGCCTGCGGCCTTTTGCATTTCCCCCCGTGCTCCTTTTTTCTCAATCATACAACCATCGCATCATCTTTTTGTTCCATCACCACCCGTCTCCTTAACGCCCTCATTCACCACTGCATTCCCTCACCCGATTGCAAGCCACCGCAACGCTGCAAATCTTTTGCTGACGTGGAGCTAATTTTTCCCCCCTTCCGTCACCATAGGCCCGCGAACCGTACGGCTATTCACAGTCGGCCGACCAACACAATCCTTCGTATTACAACGGCTCTTACACGTCGCCTCGCGCATCATCCTCATACAATCGCCCCCGTAGCCCGCTGTCCCATTCGCACCCGAACCCTCATCCAGGGTCCCTTAGCCCTCCAGCGCGACAGCCACTACTTGCCTCGCCGAGCCTGAGACATGGTGCCACGGCCAACATGAGCTCAACCACCAACGGGGCCTCCGCCCTTCCGCCCTTTAAGTCGGACCTTGCGGCTCCATCACCTCCCAAGCCCGCGCCCGCGTCCTCCAGTGTAGGCTATACGCGACAATACAGTGATAGACCCAAGCTGACCCCCTACAAGACACCAAGCCGAGCCGCCGATCCCATGTCCTTCTCCAATATCCTTTCCAGCGCCGAGCCCGCACCCAAGCCTCGGGAGCGCACTCCAGTTGTAGAGGACCGTGAACCAGAACCCGAGCCCAAAGCGGACCGGGAACCCAAGCGTGAACGAGAACTGAAAAGGGAGCCACGGGAACCTAAGCGAGGGTCAAAGCGCGAGCCAGAACGGGAACCCGACCCGGACCACGACACCGAGGTTGAGAAAGATGTCGAGACCGAGCCTGAACGCGTTCCCGTCCGGGAAAAGGAAAGGGAGCCAGTTGTGAAGAGGAGGGGCGGCCGCAAGTCCACCAAGGGCCGCGCCTCGGACATCCGAGAAGCTGCAACTCCCAAGAATGGCCGCAGACAGTCTTCCAAGAAGGAATCGCCAACTCCCCGTCTGCCCGCCAAGCGACAAGCAAACGGTCAGCCCAAGCAAAAGACGTGGTCGGCCGAGATGGAAAAGAAGATCCAGAATGCCGAGAACCAGATCGACAACAAGGCTGCGAACCTTGACCCTGACGAATTCGACGAGCGACAGTACAAGGACCGGGCTCAGAAGCGCCGTCGCATCATGTCCGAGCAGGATCTGGAGCAGAGCCGTCTCCGACGGGATGCGTACGCGGCCACGGCGAGCAAGAAGCTCATGCTGCATTCTGAGCTCGGCAAGCGACGATATGACGATGTGTTCTACGACGAGGCCTTGCACGAGGTGCGCGAGCAGGAGGTCTACGCTGAGAAGGAGCGTAAGAAGGACATGCAACGTAAGCGACGTCGCGAAAAGTCGATGGCTGTCACCATGGAGCAGAAGGAGGCCGCTCTCGCTCGCGCAGAGGCCGCCGAGGACGAAGCAGAGCGCCAGAAGCATCTTCGCGACGCCGAGCGTGCCAGTAAGAAGGCTCAGCAGACGAAGCTCATTCTGCAAAAAGGAATCAAAGGTCCTGCGCGAAACCTGGAGCTCAACTTGGAGGGTGGTACCATGTCTTCTTTCCAGGCCTCTGATATCGAGTCTGGTGAAGCACCCACACCATCAGGTGGCAAGCGGAAAGGCAAGGGCCGAGGTGGCCCGCGCCTCAAGAAGTCCAAGGAGCAGAAGCAGGCTGAAAAGGACTCCGCCGAAGCCGCCCAGGCTGCCTTGGATGCTGGCGAGGAGCTGCCTACCAAAGAGGAGAATCGTGCGGTTCGCATCAAGATCAAGAAGTCAAAGAAGGATGTCGCAGCCGAGGCCGACAAAGACAAGGACGAGGCCGACAAAGACGAAGAGGAGCCTACCGA
Source organism: Fusarium nematophilum (assembly GCA_033030565.1). Taxonomy (NCBI): domain Eukaryota; kingdom Fungi; phylum Ascomycota; class Sordariomycetes; order Hypocreales; family Nectriaceae; genus Fusarium; species Fusarium nematophilum. The sequence continues at coordinate 76,367 of JAVIXY010000118.1, forward strand.
GAAGAAACCCAAGAAAGGCAAGGACAAGGATAAGGACAAGGAGAAAGAAAAGGTCGACGACATTCCTGACAACGAGAAGCGATTCATGTCCAAGGGCTATAACCAAATCTACGACCAGATTTGGCGAGACATGGCCCGCAAGGATGTCAACAAGACTTTCAAGCTGGCCGTCGACTCCTACGCCACCAAAGCCTCCAACCTCAAGAAGACGGCGATTCTGGCATCCAAGGAGGCCAAGCGTTGGCAGCTGCGGACCAACAAGGGCACCAAGGACCTCCAGGCTCGTGCCAAACGTGTCATGCGTGACATGATGGGCTTCTGGAAGCGCAACGAGCGTGAGGAGCGTGACCTGCGCAAGGCCGCCGAGAAGCAGGAGATTGAGAACGCCCGCAAGGAAGAAGCTGACCGCGAAGCCGCTCGTCAGAAGCGAAAACTCAACTTCCTCATCTCCCAGACCGAGCTTTATTCCCACTTTATCGGCAAGAAGATCAAGACCGACGAGGTGGAGCGAAGCACCGACAACCCCGATGTGGCCAAGGACGCACACCAGATTGACCAGCAGAAACTCGACATCGAGGAGCCAACCGGTCCTGTCGCCGGCAAGGTCACCAACTTTGAGAACCTTGACTTTGAGGAGGGCAGCGATGAGGCTCTTCGTGCCGCCGCTATGGCCAACGCGCAGAACGCCATTGCTGAGGCTCAGAAGAAGGCTCGCGACTTCAACAACCAGGGTCTCGACATGGACGAGGAGGGCGAGATGAACTTCCAGAACCCCACAGGCCTGGGCGATGTCGAGATTGAGCAACCCAAGCTCATCAATGCCCAGCTCAAGGAGTACCAGCTCAAGGGTCTCAACTGGCTCGTCAACCTGTACGAGCAGGGCATCAACGGTATCCTGGCCGACGAAATGGGTCTCGGAAAGACTGTCCAGTCCATCTCCGTCATGGCCTACCTCGCCGAGAAGCACGACATCTGGGGTCCCTTCCTGGTTGTCGCTCCGGCCTCGACCCTGCACAACTGGCAGCAGGAAATCGCCAAGTTCGTTCCCGAGTTCAAGATCCTGCCGTACTGGGGTGGCGCTGGTGACCGAAAGGTGCTGCGCAAGTTCTGGGACCGAAAGCACACTACGTACCGAAAGGACGCCCCCTTCCACGTGTGTGTGACTTCGTACCAGCTGGTCGTCTCGGATGTGGCCTACTTCCAGAAGATGAGGTGGCAGTACATGATCCTGGACGAGGCGCAGGCCATCAAGAGCTCACAGAGTTCTCGTTGGAAGTGCCTTTTGGGCTTCCACTGCCGAAACCGACTTTTGCTCACCGGCACGCCCATCCAGAACAACATGCAGGAGCTTTGGGCGCTGCTCCATTTCATCATGCCGTCTCTGTTTGACTCGCACGACGAGTTTAGCGAATGGTTCTCCAAGGATATCGAGTCGCACGCTCAGAGTAATACAAAGCTCAACGAAGACCAGCTCAAGCGTCTGCACATGATCCTCAAGCCCTTCATGCTTCGGCGTGTGAAGAAGCATGTGCAGAAGGAGCTTGGCGACAAGATCGAGCTCGACGTGTTCTGCAACCTCACCTACCGACAACGAGCGTACTACAGCAACCTGCGGAACCAGATCAATATCATGGATCTTGTCGAGAAGGCCACAATGGGCGATGACCAAGACTCTGGCACGCTCATGAACTTGGTGATGCAGTTCCGAAAGGTCTGTAACCATCCGGATCTGTTTGAGCGCGCCGAAGTCACTTCGCCGTTTGCTTGTGCCTACTATGCCGAGACGGCGTCGTTTGTCCGCGAAGGTAACAACGTTTCCGTGGGCTACTCGAGCCGTAACTTGATCGAGTATGAGCTTCCTCGCCTCATCTGGCGGGAAGGCGGTCGTCTGGACAAGGCTGGCCGGGATAACCAGACGGTTGGGTGGCGAAACCAGGCGCTGAACCACATGATGAACATCTGGGACCCGAAGAACGTGCGAGAAAGCAGCGATGGATCCAAGGCATTCTCGTGGCTTCGGTTCGCTGATGCTTCACCTTCCGACGTCTACGAGGCCACCCACCAGAGCTTAATCACACGGGCTGCCAAGGAGCTTCAGAAGCGTGACAGGCTTGGGTATCTCAATGTGGCGTACAGTGAGCCCGAGGACAAGAACTACACGCCGGCCCACGCTCTCTTCCAGATCCGCGCCCGTCAGAGTCGGAGGCAGGTTGCAGCAATCACCAAGGAGGGCATCCTGAGCCAGCTGATGAATGTGGCTCGGGCAGACTACGACGAGTCTGGCTTAGGACGGCTCGAGCCAGCTGGCCGGCCCCGCGCGTCTGCACCCCCGATCCAGGTGTCGTGTCGCAGCTGGGGCTCCGAGATTGAGCGTTACAACATGCTGTTCAATACCTCCATCCGGAAGATCCTCTTTGGTCCGACCGTCTCTGAGGAGAGGGCGCTCATCGAGAAGAAGACGCCTCTGGAGCTCTACCCGACGCGAGAGATGCTGCCCAAGCCGGATCACGAGAAGAAGGGCTTCACCAACATCTCGGTGCCGTCGATGCGTCGGTTCGTCACTGACAGTGGCAAGCTGGCTAAGCTTGATGAGCTGCTGTTCAGGCTCAAGGCTGAGGGTCATCGTGTGCTGCTGTACTTCCAGATGACGCGCATGATTGACATGATGGAGGAGTACCTGACCTACCGCAACTACAGGTACTGCCGACTGGATGGATCGACCAAGCTCGAGGACCGACGAGACACGGTGCACGACTTCCAGACCCGCCCCGAGATCTTCATCTTCCTCCTGTCAACCCGTGCCGGTGGTCTTGGTATCAACCTCACGTCTGCCGACACCGTCATCTTCTACGACTCGGATTGGAACCCCACCATCGACTCGCAGGCCATGGACCGAGCTCATCGACTGGGCCAGACCAAGCAGGTTACGGTGTACCGCCTCATCACTCGCGGCACTATCGAGGAGCGTATCCGAAAGCGTGCCCTTCAGAAGGAAGAGGTGCAGCGTGTCGTCATCCAGGGTGGCGGCGCCAGCGTCGACTTTTCTGGCCGCCGTGCTCCGGAGAACCGCAACCGCGATATTGCCATGTGGCTGGCCGACGACGAGCAGGCGGAGATGATTGAGCGCCGAGAAAAGGAGCTGCTCGAGTCGGGCGAGCTGGAGAAGCAGTCGAAGAAGAAGGGTGGCAAGCGGCGCAAGGCGGAGAACACGGCCAGCCTCGACGAGATGTATCATGAAGGTGAGAATTTCCCTACGTATTTCGCATTTTGCACACAGGCTAACAATTCCAAGGCGAGGGTCACTTTGATGATGGCTCCAAAGGGCTTTCTGGTACGGCCACACCCGCCACACCCGCCGAGAGCGACAGCAAAGGCAAAAAGGGCAGGGCCAAGGGCTCGAAACGAGCCAAAACGGCGAAGCAGAGGTTGGCAATCGCCGACGGCATGATGGAGTAGAGACGAAAAGGCTCGGCGGCGTCGGGTCTCGGCGGCGAAGTGTAATAACAGGCGCAAAGAGAGCAAAGGAACCAGGGCCGCGAAACGACTTTGAGGAAGATGATGGAGTTATTCATGTACTTGTTATTTTTCAGCCTTTTTGGTCAAACGAGGAAGGGCGGCGCGTGATGGTGGGCAAAGGCACCCGTTAGAACAAAAAGGACCAAAAAGACAGCGGGGGGAACAGAGAAAGGCCATTTCTTGGTGGTCGTTGTGGATGGAGGTGGTAAAGTGTATTACTACTATAGATGGGCGATCAAATAGTTCGCGTCCTTGATGGTGCTGACTCTGATTTTAGATGGTGATGTAGATTGAGTTGCGCCGCAAGTTTCCATCTTGTTTATTAAATTCACCAATTCCGTAGCTTGTGAACCATGCAGCTGGCGTGGTTCATATCAACGACTCGTCCGTCGTGTAATTCAACATGAAAAGAGCCCCGTCACTTTAGGTTCCGCAGGGCTCCGTGTCGGTTGCCCTCCATGAGGAGAATTATCATCGGCTTCTTTCAATCCGGTATGGTGTAGTGGCTAACATTTCGCGCTCTCATAACCTGAGAGATCAAGTACCGCGGAGCCCAGGGTTCGATTCCCTGTACCGGAGAGCATTATCTTTTGCTGGTTATGAAAGCAGCGGTTTCTTTTTGCCAGTTGTGTATGCATGGTGGTTGTTGTTGTGTGGTCGGGGGGTAGTGAGATGGTGATGGGTTGGCATTGTTAGTGGCGTAGAGAACAGAGACTTGGCTGTTATATTAAACCCCCAGGAGACTCGTGCAATTATTGCACTACTTTTGGCGAGTTCGCATCTTGACGGCGGAGTGCTGGTTCGCCTGTGGTTGTTGACTCGAGGGAACTCAGAACCGTGCACTGGAGGTGTCTCCAGAGTATGAGGGGGCGGTAGGTGGCACCTTGGGTTCTAGTGAATGGGAGGTTTCCTACTGTGATACATTGGTGCTGTACAAAACGATGATTGATGACATGGCGTGATAACAAGATGGAGAAGCCAGGCTGGTGAGCCGAGTTGACGCGAGGACACTGAGAAAGCATAGGCCACAGGGAACCAGCAAGTCATCATGCACGATTCTTCAGCTGAATGCAGAAGCTCATGCCTGTGCGAGCTGGAATGGAGATCGGTACTGCTGCTGTGGAGTGTAGACGAGTTGACTTGACTTGAACGTCTCTGTTCCGAGGACGGCGTGCCAATAAGCTCAGAGTTTCAGCGCAAACGGCAAGCAGAAGTTTAATTCCAGAGGAGGCAAGAAGTGTTAACATCTCACACATTGATCAATTTGGAAGCTCGTGAGCGAAACCAGCACCTTCAGTTACGTATCCAACGCCTCTATCGCCGACCTTCGATGACTTCGTCCCCGGCCTGGCTGAAGAGCTGGTTCACGTCCCCTGGATCTCAACTAATTGGCATCCGGTATGATGTATTAGCTAACATTTCGCGCTCCCATAAGCTGAGATTTGTTCCGCGGAGCCCAGGTTTTGCCCCGTACTAGGGAAATCCTTCCTTTTTGCTAATTTCCACACCTGTGATGGCCGCCTGATTGATGTGAACTTGCCAGGGAGCGAAGCGAGTTTCTTTTGCATTGCCTGAGCTGTGTGGGGGCTTGTAGAGCCTGTAAAGTGCAACTTAGTTATGGCCGCTGTGTGCTATGGCGCAACTGGGCTTCTCAAGCTGGCAGCAAGTATGAAACCTCTCGTTAGCGAAACTGCTTAGCACCAGCCCAGACAACGCTTGTTATTACTCTGTCTTATCCTCGTGGTTCTCTTAAGTATATGACCGTTTCTTAACTGCCTCTCCTGACGGCCTGACGCCTGACGACCCGGCTCCAATGCCTTCAACACCCGACGGTAGTAAAAAGGAAAGCAGACTCTAAGGAACTCCAAAAAGAGAGGATTTCTCCGGTACAGGGAATCGAACCCTGGGCTCCGCGGTGCTGATCCCTCAGCTTGAAGATGAGAGCGCGAAATGTTAGCCACTACACCATACCGGATGCTAACTAGTTAGGACGAAGGCGGCGAGTTGGTTCCCATGAGGTGAGGCGGGCAGGAAGCGGAGATGATGCGAGGATGGGTTGTCTGAGTTGGTTGGTGTGTGTCAAGAGTGAAGCTGTAAGGGAGCTTATGGCGGGATTCAAAGCAGAGAGGTGCGGGTTCGTAAGAACACTGGGCTGAGGATCTACATGATGATAGTATCCTGCTGATAAGAGATAGACTTCTGTCTGGACAAACGGCGGTTGTGAGGATGAGCTCCAGGGTCCCATGGGTTAAGTCTGTCCCCAGGTGGTGAATGAGAGACCTTCGCGCCCCACCTTCGTTTGGCACGTCACCCGTAGCCGGGATCTTTCTGCATAGACGGCAGTGTTCATCTTGTGGACAAGCTCGAGCCTCACTTGATCGTGGCTCTTGGTTGTATCATCCACCGTGACGACTGTTGTGCCGCCACGCCGGAATCTGCATCGAGGGGCGGACTGACCAGGGCGCTCAGGTAGCTGGGGTAGTCTCAAGGCTGTCACCATTGGCCACTGGCTCTGCACCGAAGGCCGACGAGGACTCGCGCAGCTTGGAGGATGATGGCTCGCGCAGGAGTATAGGATGTGGGGAGTTCTCTCAGAGAGCAAGGGGGAAACCTGGGCGTCCTTGCCAGCCTCGAGCAGATTGACAACAGCCGAAACAGAGTTGCAAATATACATAGCAACTGCCCGCTTGACCCGAAACTCAATCTTTCCCCTGCCGCTCTATAGTTCAAATCGAGAAGAAAAAAAACAGATCATGCTGAGATTACTGAGAGCATTATCTCAACCTCAATAAAGAGGAGGAAGGGCAAAAAGTAACTCCGGTACAGGGAATCGAACCCTGGGCTCCGCGGATAAGGATATCTTCTCTCAGGTTATGAGAGCGCGAAATGTTAGCCACTACACCATACCGGATAGTGTTCTTGTTGAAGGGCCGGGTCGTAATCAGGTCTGAGGAGCCCAGGCGCGGGCTGTTCCTCTGCTGAAGCTCCAGGCTAATGTCGAGACAGAAGGAGCAGTAAAGGTAGGAGGAGGTTGAACAAGTTAGAGAAGGCCCAAAGCCTGAAGAACTCTCCTGCAATGGCCCAATACTGGCTCCCAGTTAGACTCAGGAGTTCACCGACCACTCGATCCGTCGTGCTGCTGAGGGGGATCCGGGGCCTTGCTTTTGGGATATCATCGTGTCCTGTCAACTCGACAGTCCTGTTTTTGTTTCCTCCGAATAACATACAGCAAAAGGAAAGTGATCAAGAAGCCTGGGAGGATTAGTTATCTTAATTCGTTCCATCGCTGGACGCTCACGGTTAGTAATGTCAGACCAAGACAACACTAAGCACCTCGCAAAAAGAGAACAGGTCACCGAGAACAGGACAGAATAGGGGCAAAAAGAAGAGTTTCTCCGGTACAGGGAATCGAACCCTGGGCTCCGCGGATTAAGATAATCTCTCAGGTTATGAGAGCGCGAAATGTTAGCCACTACACCATACCGGATGCTGATTGGCTGTTGATGCTGAAGGTGATGGTGAGGATGGCTATGACGAGGAGGAAAGGAGTAGAGGGAAGCTGCTTAGGGTATCCTGAGATAAGGGGATTGGGCTGAGGTGCTGGTGATGCTTGGTTGGATGGAGACTGGAGGTTGAGGTTGCGGACGATCGGAGAGGGGAAGTCATTTGCTGACACACGCGTCTCGGCGGATGAGTAACGGCAGGGTCCATGCTCCTGCTCCGAGACAATTGATCCTCGGTGGTTGTCAGGACTGAAGGGTCGGCAGTTGCCAGGGAGGTGTAGCAATACCTTGCCAATGACTTACCCAAACCAGGCAACCGAGGACACGTGCCCCTTTCATTGAGCAAGTTACCCCTCAGTACAAAGTGAAATTCCCTTCCTGCAAAAAAAAGAGTTTCAGCACTGAGCCTTGACAACACACGCCCAAACTTCATTGATTCAACTCCGACTTAACCTGGAGGATGCAATTGGTAAAAAGGCAACCTACGAACGTCTCAAGGTCGCTATAGGGTCAAAAAGAGAAGATCTCCGGTACAGGGAATCGAACCCTGGGCTCCGCGGTTCTTGATCTCTCAAGTTATGAGAGCGCGAAATGTTAGCCACTACACCATACCGGATTGTGATTGGCTGTTATTGGGATGAGGCCGTGGGCAAGATGCACAAGAGGAACGGTGGGAGCAGAGGCTCTGGGAACAGGTTGTGCAGTAAGGCTCGGGGACTCGTGGAGTTGGGAGGGATAGGGACTGGAGCCGTAACTAGCGCGTTAAAACCGAACGAAGGCATCCATGGCGGTCTTTGAACTTGGCGTAAGTGCGGCGGCGGCTTAGAAACTTGAGCACTGCTGTTCCTGCCTCGGCCGTCAAGGTGATGCTCTGGTCGGGTCTTTTGCCGAACGAAGACGTCCGCCCTCTGCTTACGAGATGGCCCCATCTTGGTCGGATGTTCGAGTGAGGGAGTGCTGCTCACCGGTCGCCTTAGACTTGGAGAGACAGAAGGTCGTTTTGACTGCCGGGCCATCTGTAGACATGAGTCTCCATGTGAGCGCGATGCATTCAGGAAACTAAAACAACAGGCGCCGAAGCTTGATATATATAGATATAAGCGAGAACTCACTGCTAAGTTCTTCGAGTGCTCTTCCGCCTCTTCCGCCTCTGGATTGCCATGAGGAATGACTCCCTGTTCGGTGAGGGCAAGACACCTCTAACTTCATCACTAAACCACGGTTGCTCATATTGTAGAACTGCGGGAACGCTATGCAAGCCATTAATCCCAAAGCACCTAATAAGAAAAGAAGCAAAAAATATGGAACTGAGTCGCAAGCATAATGCTCTCTTTATTGTCCTCATTGCCCCATGCCCGGAGAGCTGCATGTAAACCGCCCCCTCTCAACCTTGGGAACCGCAAAAAGAAAGGCACCGATGGCAAAACGAATAGATAACTCCGGTACAGGGAATCGAACCCTGGGCTCCGCGGAACTGATCCCTCAGCTGATGTTGAGAGCGCGAAATGTTAGCCACTACACCATACCGGATGTGTTGCTTGGGAAATGCCTATGATTCCCAACCTAAGAGGTCCGGTTGCTGGTGGACGGTCACTGTTAACTACACAACTGCAACACCTCGTCATGGATCTTGACCAGCTATCTCATCTAAATACAATGTTCGGGGCTCTATCCATGAGTATATACCTTTACGCAATGCCGAGACAGGCCGGGACTCGAATTGAATTGCAAGACTCAGAAGCTGTGAGAACCACCGACTCTGGACATGATTCACGCATCAACCAAACCTGAGGAATCGTCAACGAAAACGAGTGATTGCCGCGGGAGTTTTTCACTCACTTCTGCGCCCTTGAATTGACATATTGTCATGTTAATTCCACTGAACAGGCTTTTAAAGGAGCTTCCAGCCTCTAGTGATGCTGGTGCATCTCTCCTTGGCGGCCTCTGCCCTCAGCATGTTTGTATCCCCCGATGCCCAAACAACTTCCTAGATGAAAGGGGAATATCAGAAATTAAAAATTTCGACTTCCGATTTCATGCTTGTCAGAAACTACTCAGTTTTAGACAACCGCCTTTGTCATGGCCGACAGTGACGAGCCCTCGGTTACCGGGCAACGCAGCAACCCTCACGCAGACAACGGTCACTCTCCAGCATTGCACTACAAGGCACCTAAACTCTACCCTAATTGGCATCCATGGGCGACTTTGTCGTTTGAACTCATACAAATTTCCCCCCTTGTTTTCATTTTGCTTTTTTTGCTGTGTTGCCCTCCGTTCGCATATCCCTCTTCTGCACGCCAGCGTGAGGGCATCAACCCCGAAAACACCAGAACCACAACACCTCACTCTCTTCCTCATCCCGAACAAAGACCAAAAAGCTTCACCAGGGAAATATCTTGGCTTGACAGGATTCTTGCAGCACAGCGGCTTTCGCAGCGCCGAGGTATAGTCTCCTACCACTTCATTCCCTTCGACATGCTGGAACTCACCAAGGCGCAGGCCCCTAAGATGAGATCTCACTGCCAGAGTTCACGCCTTTAAACTTTCTACGCCCATCGACCCCCATCATGTCTTCAACTCCAGAAATCACGGCCGCTCCTGAAGGATACTTTGTCACGGACTGTCCGAACCCGGCAGAGAACTGCGCCCTCTCTTGCCCCTACATCGGCTGCGACGGCTTCACGTTTTCCTCCGTCGAAGAGTGCTAGAAGCACGAGGAGCGATGGCATAAAAGCACCTACGCCTGTGGCCAGTGTCGCGCCAACTTTGCCGCTGCCCCCGCGCTCGAGAGACACGCCCGCAATAGCAAGCACGCCGTCGAGTGGGAGTGCCGGGATGAGGAGTGCGGGATGGCAGGCCAAGTCTTTGCCACCAGCGCACTGTATCTCGACCACGTCCAATGTTCGCCTGCTCATCAAGAAGAAAAGAACAACGCCATGGAGGTAGAACCCGCGACCTCGGAAGACGCCGAGTCCTCCCCCCCGGGCTCAAAGACCACCACCACCCTCGCGACATCCCGCAGGCTAGTCAAATCGGACCTGTACGTCTGCCAGGAGCCCTGCTGTCGCCGCTTCGGTGATGACTTCCTCCGCAACTCCGAGTTCAACCGCCACGCCAACATGTCCTTCCACCGACACGGCGCCGCCGTCAACAAGATCCTCGTCGCGAGCATGCCGCCGGGCCCAGCCCTCGAGGATGAGCAGGAAGCGATCAGAGAAATGCGCTGCAACGCGCCAGGCTGCCCCATGTATGACCAGGTCTTCCTCTCCGCCCAGGGATTCTTCGGGCACCTGTCACAGGAGGAGCACCGTGTTTGAAGGGGGGCCCCTGGAGGATCTGAAGGGGACGCCTGAGTTCGAGGGCATTGAGCTTGATGCTGGAGGCAAGGGGGCCAAGTGCGTCAACGAGAAGTGTCCTGGGTTTGGGACGAGATTCGACGTACGCTGGAAGATGAAGCAGCATGCGCACTCCGTCAAGCACACCATGGCTGGACGGGACTCCCCTTCCGGATATGAAGCGCCCGAGGAGGAGGTCTGGAAGAGCTGCGAGTACGATGGGATAGAGGTCCTGGAGGGGGGCAAGCCGTGGAGGTGCGTCAAGCGGGGGTGCAAAAGCTTTGACAAGATCTTCGCGAACAACTGGAACATGAAGGTGCACGCCAACTCGGGGTTTCACACTGCTGCTAACGAGGACTGGGTGGTTCCATGGGATCCTGATGCGAGCCCAAGCCAATCTACCACACCAGGGCCTGCATATAGCAAGGCTCTTCTCACTCCGATCGAGATGCCAGAGACGACAATGGTTGCCAGCCCCGAGAGCCCTTCCGCCGGTCGAGGCCCACCCACTCTCTGGAAGACACCCGGTCAGACGCCCACCCCCCGAGGAACGATCAAGATCCGGAGATCTACACTGTCAAAGCCCGAGCTCCAGAAGCGACAGGATGAGCTTGAGCGCCGCAACCGTGAGCTGGAGGAGAGGGTGAAGCGGTTGGAGGAGCAGCTGGAGAAGGTTCTTAGGCTGGATAGTGAAGCACACGCCGAAAGAGTCCGACGTGAAGAGCTACACCAGATACTGCAGCCTTCGTTCCGATACATGGAAAGCTGAGAAGAGGCAATATGAGAGAGTTACACGGGTCGAGTTGGAGGACATTGTTTGTTGAGCTGGTCACTTGCTTGGCAATGAAGACCCGAGAAGATGAGATGAACAACATGTACTTTTCATGATGGCTGTCTAGATGGCTTATGAGCAATAGCATCGGATTTGGCACCTTGGCCCTCCCGAATGACAACCGTAAATTCACCAAGTGAAACCATCCTCCGTGTCCTGGAACAAGCCAGCGGCAGAAACGACCTCGTCATCATCACCCTCAGAGGCCTCCTCCACTTCCCCAAGAATCACAGAGCCATCGTGGTCGTCCTGAAGGGAGTCGGTGACATCCTCAAGATCGAACAGCTCCCCGGTGCAGCGGAGCCGTGCCCCGACGACATCGACATCCACGGCGTCCTGAGAACCAAACCAGTACTCAAAGGCCTGTCGGTCGATGGCGAGTTCCAGGTCAGGAAGATCGACCAGGTCGTCGGCATGCTCGGCGACAAAGACTTCGAGGTCGACGTTGGAGAAGCGAGCAGGGCCGCCGACGGCCTGAGCGTCGTGAAGTACGTTGAAGTCGTCGTCCTCGCCGTCAGAGTAGTAAGGGCGCTCGTCGAAGAAGTTGTCGACAGAGATCGCATCGTCGTAGTTGTCGTCGTCGTTGTCAGTGTCGGAATCAGTGTCAGAGTCGGCGCCAGAGCTGCTGGGCATCATCGAGGGAAGCTCGAGCGTCGCAGAAGCGTTGTCACTCGGGGGAGGAACGTCGATGTCAGACGAAGTCGTCTCAGCATGCTGCTCGGTCGCGAACAGGACTTCAGCCGCCTTGTCTGCTGCGGTCCCCTAGACAGGCAGCAGATTCTTGCCGATCCAGATGCCGGCCAGCTCGAGTCCCTGAGCTCGCGCCTCGTCCAGCTTCAGGTTGGACTTCCAGACGATGTCCTCCCGGACGAGCTGCCCGATTCGGCTGGCGGCCTCATGCTCCTCGAGGCGGGCCTGGATGACGTCGTGGAGAGACTCCTCGGAAGGGTCCCAGGAGAAGCCGGGCCAGGTGGGAAGACAGTCGTCGCCAATGGTGACATCGGCAAGAGGGATGCCATCTGCTTTGGCGCGTTCAAGGCGGTGATTGGCGTTCCAGAAGAGGTACTCCTTGAAGTCGTCCGACATGAGGTTGACAGGGAGAGAGCTGAGACGGGCGTCGCTGAACTCCTTGACCTTGGCGGCGATCTCTTCTTTGGCTGTCAGGGGGTGGTCAGTGAGAGGGTGGAAACGGATGCCCAAGAGAGACTTACTGAGAGGCTGGGTGGGAGGAGCAGTGTCGCTGTCTCGGCGGAGACGACGGGTCTGGAGCTGAGGAGCGTCGTCGGGGTCGTTGGCACCCGTCATCTCGTCGGCTGGGCGCTTGGTGCCGCTCATCTTGGCTGGATGATTCGACGTTGAGGTCGATGATGAGGTTGGGAAGGAAGGAAGGAGAAGAGCCGATGAGGAAGGAGATCGAGGGGGTTTTATATAGTTGGGATTTCCTAAGGCTTTGACCATCATCCTTCCCGAATAGGTAGGTAGGCCATTGAGGCTGCCTGGCCCTCAATGGCAAGATTATGGGCATTCAGTGCCCAGGATGTGGCACTCAAGATCCCATTGTAGAGCAGTATTGGCTCGAATGCAGCACTCAATGGGCGGCTTCTATTGGAATGCACTATGTCGTCACCTGCAGGTTTTCCCGCTCTTCTCGTCCGGTATTCAGAAAGTGCCTGGTCTCCTGGCGGTTCATCCATTCATCATCTCCACTCTGTTAGGCACTGCCAATTGTCGACCAGCAACAATAGCGGCAAAAATGAGCGGGTGAATAGCTGCTCCTGCATGAGTGCCCAGAACTGCTTTGCTTGATACATGCAGTTCCTGCAGAAAAGGGGGAGCCCTTCCTTTGTCTGAATGGTTTTCTTGCTTCCTTTTCAAGCTGCCATTCATCGTCATGCAGCTTCCTGCAGCACCATCCTGGATCACGAACTACAGGCCCCGGGAGCCGGGTTGGGTCCGGGAATGGGGTCCTTTGGGCGATTATGCTGTTTCTGCCATTCGTAGTGTCTCCTTTCTCTTCTGCCACGGACTTCCCTGTGCTGGGTTTCGAGTGTCATTCTGTTTCTGTGGGCCAAAGGCAACGAGAGGAACATGTAGAAGCTACAGCGCTATACGCCAGATTGCCAAAGGCTCTTGACAATCTGCAGTCCGTCCCGCCCTTTGTTCTTGTGCCCTGGTGGTTCTGACCGCTCCGACATGCCAGCACCTCCATCAGGAGCAGTGGCAGATAGGGCAGAGCAAGAACCTAGATACCAAGGCCCGTCAAATTGATATGAGATGGCTCGCTTTCCTCCCTGAAAGGATAGACCCCTCTCTCAGACGATCTCTTGCACCACACAGAGAACGCATCAAAGCTCGCCTATACAACCACATGCAGCGTCTACAGCATCTTGCGGCGTATATACATACCCAATCACAAGTAACGATAACTGCCCCCTCTCCTCAATCCCATCCAAATCCCCAGTAACGACTACACCCAGTGCTGGCTTGCCCCATCAGGGTGTTCTGTCTTCCTTGGCCCAATTCAACCCTTTCCACTCTGCGATACACGTTCCATGGCGCAGGAAATATGGGAATACCTTTGCAATAAGAAACGCCCGAACCCCAGCAGCATGTCAACCTCATCTTATCGGCGCCCGGCATGGTCCTTCGGTGTCGTCACCAAGCCGTATCGCAGTGAGCCTCCTCCCACGGCAGAAGGACCGCCGCCGGAGACTTCATTATAGGCGGAAGTGACGACTTTTTACCGATTTGAGAGATTGCGCTAGCTAGGTGACGAGGTGGGAGATGCGATATAACCGGAGGAGGTCGGTAGTCAAGAAGCCTGAGGAGCCGGTTCATGTCGGAACGGAAAAAACTGCGAAATTGCGAAACCGGGTTGAAGAAATCATCATATTCATTGCTTCTGAGTCTATGGGTTGTTTCCCCGTTCATGCCAGTACCTGACGCCTGATGCCACCGCCGAGTTATATGTCGTCTCAACATCATGATTCTGTTTGCCGGTCGCGTTCCGCCTTCTATCTCCTTCGATTTCTTTGTCGCCAGTCCTTTCTCGTGTCGATAATCCAATTGTCAAATCCTTGGGTGTCGTTCCGCTTCGCACAGCAGCTTATGCAGCACATCGTCGTCCGCTCGTCTCGTATATCGCCTACTGAATATCCCCCATCACAACCTCCTCAGCCTTCTCCCCCTCAACCTCCGCAGGCGCATCTATCCCGGTCAGCTTTCCTCATCCTCCTCAACAACCACAACTGACAACACTCACCCTTCATCTCCGCCTCCCCCTCGGCCTCCATCTTCCTCTGCAGCGCATACCCCATCTTCTTGTCCAGCTTGCGCGCCCGCTTGGCGCTGATCTTGGCCCGTGGCCCGCTCGTGGGGAGCAGGCCTGCCCGCGCGCCTCGTGTGGCGTCGGCCTTTGCGATCTTGGACTTGGGCGCCTCGGAGCGCTTGCGGCGCTCCTTCTTGGCCTTGGCGGCGCGCGCGGCGAGGCGGTTCTTGGAGGGGCCGTTGGGGTTCTTGACGGACGGCATGGTTTGTGGTGTGCGGCAAAGGACGGGGGTTGTGTTGGGAGGAGAGTTGTGGTTGTGGTGATGGAGATTTGCGATAAAGGTTGGTTTTTTAGTGGGGAATGTTCGGTGAGCGTTCGGTGAGCGTGGACCCTGCCCCCGGGTGGAAAGAAAACACTGGACGTAAGATCAGGGAATTACTTCTATAATTCTCCTCAAAGATAACCTAAATTTATTTAAAAAATATCTCCAAGTATTTATAATCTTATAGTATTATATTCTAACTTATTAGATAAGGTTTATTTAGTTTAGAAGATCCTTAGACTGCATTAATAATGTGAGCTTTTCTTGTGTATTTTTTCCACCACGAGCTTGCCAAGAGATGGTCGTTCTGGAACGTCGGGATTAGCGGGGCATGNTTTAGAAGATCCTTAGACTGCATTAATAATGTGAGCTTTTCTTGTGTATTTTTTCCACCACGAGCTTGCCAAGAGATGGTCGTTCTGGAACGTCGGGATTAGCGGGGCATGAATGCAGGTCAACGAACCCCAGTCCTGACATCTGTGATGAGATCAACAGAAACATCAGTACATCTTAGTATTAGAATTCTCAATGCAGCAGCATTTGTTTTAGTGGGTAGCCTTTATGCCAGCCGGTTCTTTGTTTCACCCCGACCATTGAGGTTACAATGCATGAGTGGCGTCTCCAACCTGTTCCAAGCCTTGGAAGCCGTAATTGTATGGCAAGGATATACATCTATGTACTGACGGATCTATAAACATGTCTCTCCTCATATCGCCGAAACAGCCAAACTCCAAATGATACTTTTCGCATACGAGCCATGCCCTGACGCCACCCCAGACCTGTACCAATCATCAGACATAAAGAGCCCTCCTTCTCAGCGGACTCGAGTTTCGTGATTCCTGCCCATGGTGCTCGTGCTATCCTCGCTATACGCACCGAGCATCCCCCGACTCGGGTCGTCGTCATCGTCGCTCATCAACCCGTCCAGTTCAAACTCTTGTGCATCTTGAACCTGGCCGTCTTCCGCTGCTCGGCCGCTGGCGTAGGTATGGTCGCTCTCGAAGGCCTTCGTGCTCAGCGGAGGGTGCGCGAGTCGGTCCCAGAGGTGGATGAGCATGTTGACGAAGAGGAACAGTAGAGACGCGAGCGAGAAGAGGATGAGGATGTACGAAACGTGGTCCATGCTGGAGTCGGCAACAAGACCCATCTGCTCCTCGGTTGCGCCCATGAAAAGGAAGCCGGCGGCATACATGAGCTGCATTCGTTAGCTGATGAGTTCCATCTTCGAGTGGGCGCCAACTTACAAAAACAGGGATGAACTGGAAACTGTTGGCGGACCGCCCGTCTTCCGAGACGGAGTGCCCGTCACGGAGCACAAAAGAAATCTCGATGATTCGAGTGAGGCCGACCGCCATCAACGTGTAGCCAAACATGCTGTGCGTGGCAGCGCTGACCATGAGTTCCTGAGGATGCGCAGACATGGCCCATCCGGTAATGAGAATGACAAAGCCCGGGATGAAATTGCGCTTGGGATTTCCATCGCGGTCCCTGCTCAGCCAGACGCCAGCCAGGCCGGCGCACCACCAGATGACGCCCATGGTCGTATGCTGCCAGTCGTTCTTGACCCAATCCGTTCCCCAGCGGTGCTCGGTGAAAGTGTTGACGCACCCCCACGTCGCGATGACGGCGCTGTCGTAGAACTCTTGTGAGCGTCCACGGCTTCGGATCCAGAGCTGGCCGACCAACAGGAGGATGGTGAGGATGACGCCGTATCCGATGAATGCGCCGCCCATGATGAAGTGCGCCGCGCACTGGCCGAGGTGGTGATCCTGGCAGAAGCCGAGGGTCGTGATGCCGCCAAAGATCATCTGCGTCCACGACAGGACGGGCATGGCCTTGCCGATGACGGAGTGGCATGGGCGGATGAACCTCCGGATCTTGCCATGGATGCCCTTTTCCAAATGGAGCTTGAGGTACACCCCGATGGAGACCTGCGCGACGAGGAGAAGCTGCAGAATGTGGGCGAATTTCCCGTGGACGTGGTTCGGGATGAACTGGCGGCCTTTATGCGCATGACCGAGGATGAAGCCAAGAATGGCGAGGACTGTGCCAGCGGCTTGGGTTGGGACGTGCCATCTGTTTTTGGTCATCTGTCAAGGTCAGCATCTCCCATATACCTGAAGTCCATGTGTTTACATACACCCAGGACCATGCCGATCGGGAAAATGACGCCGTAGGCCAACATCTGGACAAAGATGTGAATCCATAGCACCGCATCCTGCTATCGGTCAGGCTCCGTGTTTCTACCGATCGATTGGCATAGACACCCACCAAAGGCTCCGGAGAGACGGTCTGGCCCTCGGGGATTCTACTCGTGTTGTGGTCATGGGCTTGGGCGGCGGTGATGAAGAGAGCAATTGCCAGCCCAGATGGCGCTCCAAAGGCCTCTGTGCTATAACCCGCAGCCATGACGGCTCTTTTTCGTTACAAAAAAAAAAAAAAACCCTCTCTTAGACCCAAAATCTCTCGATAAAACGCGACTCGGGTTTGGCGATGCCCGTTCCCGCAGCTTCCGTCGCACTCGGAGGTGGTGGGGGATCGTCACGGGTGAGCAAACGGCGTGATGACGGCACGATTGCAGGGAAGAAGATGAGCGACGGGAAGGATTGAGGCTTGATACGCGAACAGTGGGGGTCCAAGGTCAACGGCCACGCTTGCTGAGAATCTGGTTAAATAGAGCTCCTCGAGGGAGGAAGAAGAAAAACAAAGCCAAGTGCCAAAGGGAGAAACTCAAAGGGAAAGTCGTACAAGAAAGGGCCGAGGACTTTCATGTTGATATACCTACGTAGGTTTGGAGTCAGACGGCACCTCCCACCCGAGCTCCCCACCCCCCTCCGGACCTCCACCAGCGCAAAACATCGCTACGGATAAGAGGCCCTGGAACTTGGAAACAATGCCCAGTTGAAACCGCAAAATGCCCACCTATGGCCAAGGCCACCCCGGAGTCTTCGGCAGACACACGGAGCCCGTTTGACTGCCAGATTACAACGGAGCCGGCGGTGATTGGCTCTAGGCGTTGACTGGGGGCATGCATGACGGGCAGGGTTCATGGCCCACTGGAGACCCAACCTGCGAGGGCCGGGGCGTGAATAAAACCCCTCGGAGTGTTTTCCTACCCCGCTGCAAAAGCGCTGATGATGCAAATGAGGCGCCAAGAGGACATCACCAACGTGCATCCGGCAGAGCCGAGTGCGAGAATTCTATCCTCGACCCCGGCGTCTACAGGAACAGGTGCTCTTTGAAGCCAACGGCCCACGGAGAAAATTGTCAGCGGCCTTCGGGTTATTGCTAACTTTTCGGTGCCCGTTGATCAATGCCGTGGCCCCGTCTTGGTTCACTCTCTTTCAAGGCTGTACAGTTTGGCTGTGGCTCTTGGCCACGCATTACCGCTGCTCTATTTCTTGTCTTCATTTCCGAACTGACCAGTTTCTTCGAGCTTCGGGGTTAATTCACTGCTTCGTCAATCAGTTCTGTATCACGGCAGCTCGCATCCCTTGCCATGCGACTTGGCCTCTTGGTAGCTCACTTGGCCATGCACGGGACACGATCAATCGAAACTGATCTACCAAGTGCATGCCGAGCCCAAGAACATTGAATCAATGTACTCTGTGTCCGAGACATATTTAAGAATAATTTGCGTCACGTAACCCTGCTCAGGAAGACATCATTCTTCGCCTCACACAGGACAATACAGATTACTAACTCATCCCCGAGTGCCCATCGTATCTCCAGTTTTATCCTCATCATGGCGGTCAAACAGGGACTTCTGATTATAGTCATCGTCAGCATCCTTTTACTATCATTCGGTAGCATTCTGGCTCTTTACTTGCTGTGCTCGCGCCGCAGTTTTGTCGGGCGGAGATCTCGTCGAAGCCGCAACCGGCATGGTCGTCGACGAGGTCATCCTCTACGGCCCTTGCGAGGAACCGGTAGAAGGGCTCGAAGCAACGGTGCGTCTTCGGCAGCGGCACGGCATGGTCGGGATATAGAGCGGCCGGTGAGCGTTTAGGGTAGGGTGAGCCTCGAAGGCTCGGGGCCAGTGCTGGTTGGTAGGTCTCTTATTATCAAGATGTCAAGACAGAGACAGGTTGGCAGCGTTAAAATAAAATCCTTGCCTTGATACAGTCCTCTTTTGATGTCTACTAAACCGACCCTGGTTTGTGAAACCCGTGGTATCATAAAAACGCCGAGCAAGGATGCCATCCATTCCATCGTGAGTCCATACCTCATTCGCCAGGCTGCTTCTCCTTTCCTCCCTCCTTTTGCAAAACATCCTTGGCCTTGCTCCAGAGCTCTGCCTCCATATCCCTCTCCACTCTCGTGCCCCGACTGTTCAGCCAGCCGACGTCCAGATTGCCCACGGCTCCTATCCCGTTCGGCTTCAGCGACGGCTTCACAGGCCCATTAGGCTCCTGACGCTGCGGATTAGACAGGTTCACGATCCCGGCCTCCTCCAGCGCTAGGATCTGGCGCTTCATCCTCACGTCGATCGAGTGCAGCGTCGTGAGAAAAGAGTCTGTCGCCGAGCGGAAGGCGTCCTTTTGTGACGGAGGATCCAGTGATGGCTTCGCCGCCTCGGCTGAAGGGTCTGGGTTCGCGCCGCCGTCGGCAGATGAAGAAGGCGTTGTGAGGGCGTTGAGGGCGGTTGCGGTGTGGCTCATGAGCTGGACGACTGACTTGTCGATGGCGTTGAGTTGCTGGATGTTTTCTTGGACGGTGAAGGGCTCGTGGATGCGCGACTCATCAGCGTCGCCCATGACGACGTCCCTTGGTGAGGCCATTCTCAGAGGCCTTTAAGCCGTGGATGTGAGATGGAGTTTTGTGTTTGTTGTGCAGGACGATGTGATTCTCTTTGAGCGGCGGTCTCGAGGTCTGGATCACTGGACTGTCTGGGCGCCCGCAGTGTGGCTTCAGAGAGTTGGCGCCAGTTTGCAAAGGTGAAGCGACAGCTGTAATAGCTTCAAGATAGGCCGTGTTCAGAGGAAAAGAGGGTGATAATTGAAAAATGTCCTGGGAATATGTATGATTTAGGTGTTGGCCGCTGGAGATGAGTATTTACAATGGCAGTTCTCAGTTGGAAGGGGCCTTGAGGCTGAACTGGCAGTCAGTCAACTCCAATGAAGGTTCCAGTTGTCGGAGAAGGTACGTACTGTCGATGCAACCGCCAACCTTGGTCTGTGCTCCGCCCAAACCACGATATCGTCATGGCGGCTAAAGGCCACAAAGTTGCAAAGAAAGCGTGACAACCCATAAGATAGAGCCTGTCATTAATATCTCATAGAATGAGATGAAAGTTTAAATTGAATGCCTTTCCAACTCATTTCTTCCCAGAAAGCCATGCTATCTTGAATGTCGAGCTGCTAAGTGGACTCCAAAGTGAGAGCGCTTAATCCGCGGCTAACAGCCGAGGCGCGCCAGCATCGACACGCCTCCAGCCTAGTCACTTCAACCTCACAGCATCACCGCGACCTCCAGTAACTTCGCATCGGCTGGACTCCTTCCATCGACTCCTCTTCTCTAATCATCATCTTTTATAACCCACAGCCCAGGAAACTACGGATCTTGAAACATTTTACCTTGAACTACCCAATATTCCTGTTCCGAAGTTGACGATTGCGCCCGAGTCTTGGCCTTGCATTTCATCTCATCGCATCTGCTACTCGGACTCCGCGGGGCCAAGGGCCACATTGCCGAAGCACTGCGGCTTCTTTGGTGATATGAGCTGTCTCTGAGGAGCATTCCTCTCCCCAAGAGCGTCGGCTACATACGCGACAGAACCCCCTGCCTGAGCGTCATCGCCTCTCGCGACAGTCATCATGTCTGCGCCTGCCCCAAATCCTGGCGCGCCTGCACCAGGCGCCTATCAAGGCCCGGCAGCCACGCCTCCAGCTCCAGCCCACACAACAGCGGGCACAACAGGACAAACAGGCACCACTGGAGGGCCGATGTCGAACCAAAACCTCAACCAGATCGTAGGTTCATTTCTGTTTGTTTACACCTATGTTTAGCACTGTTCGCTTCTCCTGCAACATCTTGCGCATCTATCCCTTTCGTTGTTTCGCCAGCTTCAGGTGATCAAGGTCGTACCAATCGGGCGATCCTCGCTAAGCAAACGCTCTTTCTGGCCCTTTTCAAGACGTTTGCTGTCTGTGACGTCTGCTGGTAGACCAGCTGATCCCTGTTTGACCCTTGCGGCTCTCACTTGACTTCGAAATCATCACACCAAATCGGGAGGCTCCGAGGGCTCTTCGCGATGGCTACCCCCGAGCAACCCAAAGAGGTGAACTGGCATGAGATGAATAATCTAGTCAGTCTTGGCTCAAGTGCACAGCCCTCGATTTCCCATAGTCCCTGCACTAAACCCACCATCCCGGCGTCGTCGACATGCAACGTACCTCGCGTCTTGAGCTGACGGATAAAAATGTACAGGTTACAGATTACTTGCTCAAGCGGGGCTTTAATCGCACTGAGGAGGTTTTCCGTCAGGAATCGAAGCACCTTGGCCCAGATGGCAAACCGCTCTACCAGCTTGCCAACCTCGGCCCCAAGAAGTACCAGAGAGCGTTCGGCCTCCTTCGAGAATGGGTCGAGAACAACCTGGATATCTACAAGGTGAGGCAAGAGCCCATCTTTACATTGGTTCGTTGCTAATGGCTCCAGTTTGAACTGTCAAAACTACTCTGGCCTACTTTTGTCTACTCCTTCTTGGAGCTCGTCGGCAACGCCTACACTGAGGATGCGAAGACCTTCCTTAGAGAGATCGGCCCTCAGTTCCAACCGGTCCACGCAGACGACCTCAAGATCTTTGCAACGATTACTTTGCCCCAGCATATCAACGAGAATCCTATGACAAAGCTTTACCGGGAGAACAAGTATCGCATCCCTCTGAACCAACATGCCAGCGGCGATCTCTTCAACTTCCTCGAGCGTGAATCCGACCAGGGTGGTTCCGTGATTCGGCAGCTCCTGGCATCATACTGCCAGATTGATTCCACGGCCCGAGGACCCATCACACCTTTCAGCTTCGAGGCCGTCTACCGGCGATCCAGGAATTTGGAGGTGGAGGATGTCGACGCCAATGAGGGCATTCCAGGCGTCAACATCGGCTTGTCGAACAAAGATGTCTTGGATCCAACTGCCCCTCTCAAGCTCGGTCCACTGCCTATGGATGCAGACCTTCGTGACGATGTGCGTGCCGAGCTCGAGGACGAGGAGCGACGAAACCCACCAGTCGCGGGCAAGCCAACTTTGCTGGATGAATTTGATCAAAGGATCAAGCGTGAGGAAAGTGCCGATGTCCCTAGCAGGGCCGACCTACCTCTGCCTCCGTCCAGACCCCGAGACATCATGCTGGAGATGCAAAAAGTGCGGGAGAACCGCGATCGGTTCAAGATTGATGGCCAAACAGGCGGAGTGGGGGTTCCCGTGAGCGCATGCATGTTTACTTTCCACAACACCCTTGGCAGGTAAGTTTTCGTCTGTGATCCTACCGATCTGATCGCTTCTAACGGTGATAGTGTCGCTTCCATGGACTTTTCCAACGATGGTCAGATGGTGGCTGTCGGCACCACCGAGTCATACATTAGAGTCTGGTCTCTTGACGGCAAAGCTCTTCCCACACAAATTGCGCACGAAAAGGACACCAAGTTCAACAGCCGGAAACTGATTGGACATTCCGGCCCCGTGTACGATGTCTCCTTTTCGGATGCAGCCTCTGGCCCTCCCCAGAAACTCTTTGGCGAGGAAGGAAAGTCGAATCCGGCTATGGACACCAGGCCGAAACTGCTTCTGTCGTCATCGGCCGACGGCCAGATCCGACTATGGTCACTGGAGTCCTGGAGCTGCCTCTGTCTTTACAAGTCCCACGACGGTCCTGCATTCAGGGCCCTTTGGGGCCCTCACGGACACTACTTTGTGAGCGGTGGTTACGACAAGGCTGTTCGAGTTTGGATGCAGGATCACGCCTCTCCCCAGCGGCTCTTGGTTGGGCATGACACGGCCATTTCAGCACTCGCGTGGCACCCTAACGGTCTCTACGTGTTTTCTGCCTCGGACGAAACCGACAAATCGATTCGTATGTGGTCAGTAGTGACCGGCGCCTGCGTTCGAGTATTCACCGGCCACAACGAATACATCACGGCGCTCGAATGTGCGCCAAACGGCAAGATCCTAGCGAGCGCTGACTGTGGCGGTAACATCATCTTTTGGGACCTCGCTAAGGGAACACGCATCAAGCGCTCTCGTGGCCATGGAAAGGGCGGAATCTGGTCCCTGAGCTTCAGTGTCGAGTCTAACGTGCTTGCATCTGGTGGTCAGGACGGTACCGTACGACTCTGGGACGTCGAATTGCCGGCAGACCCCCAAAAGGCGAGCCAGCAGCAGGCGGGACACGACGCAACCGCAACCGGGACGGACGGAGCAAACGCTGGTAATGCAGCCGGTGACGCCTCCCGCATTGCAGCCGGAACCTCCGGACAGGCTGGAGGTGCCACAACTACTGGAACTCACAAGAAGAAGAGCAAGGAGGTGATGATCACTCCGGATCAGATCAGCGCATTCCCGACCAAGAAGACACCAGTGATGAAGGTCAAGTTCACGCGGATGAATCTGGTGATTGTCGGGGGCTGCTATGATCCCGAGCGTTAGGAGCCAGTGGGAGCAGACCTAGCTGAGGAGCAATATCGAAAGCAGAAGTTTTTCGCCCAGTTTGGGATAGACCTGGGACAGTAGTCGCTCGTCAACGCTGGGCGGACGGATGGGCCCAAGAAGGACGGATGATGGGCGCAGGCTAGACCAGTAGGGGTGCCTATGCGTTGGGAGCAAGGGAGGACGACATTGAGGCATTGATCCATGGAGTTGTGGTTTGATGGGGTCTCCCAGGTTCTTGCTCGGATTGGATGCTGCATTGCTTCATTATACCTAGGAAGTCGGATCATGTACAACCAGCAAAAGCAACTTTCGGGCGCTAGATCAATTGTACCGCTTTAATCATTAATATGTGATCAGTCGGAATGCGTAGATCTTTTGATCTTCAGGTTCTGCTTGGGTAGGGTGGCTTGAGGTAGACCCGGCCTGGTTGAAGCCGAGATACGTATCTTTGACGGGGGAGAGTGGGGCCGTCTCCGCTGACGTCCGCCTGCTTGGTGCATGCTCCCAAGCTTGCCAGGAACCTCCCACTTTATAACATCGCATCACCTCCATCTCTCAACCGGCTCCAATACCCGAGGACGTCAAACCCCGAGCAGCTTCACGTCAAGATCCCGTGAAAAACCCCAGCCCGTCATGGACGTCGAAGAGTCACCTTGGGCCGACTCGTCTCAGGCCACCTCCCAGCAGACGTCGCAGCCTGAAGCTGCCGCCGCCGCGCAATCGTCAACTACCGCACCCTCCGCTTCCTCGTCGGTGCCCCGTCCCTCGCGCGGTCCCCGTCGCCTCGTCGCCCAGCCCACTCGCCTTGAAGCCGTTGACGACCCCCTCGGCCCTCTCGGCGCCATCTCCGACGACAATGCCCCCGCTCAGGACGCGCCTCCGGTGCCTCCGCAAAAGGAGCAGGTGGTGATCCGTACCACCATGCCGCAGCCCCAGCAGCAGCAACGGCGGGCTGCGGATCCTCACCACATCGAGGACGAAGAGTTTGATGGGCCCAAGGGTCCCAGAGCGCCGCCCCCTGTTGAGGCTGCGCAGCCGAGCACCGTCAAGACGAGCACCCAGCCCAGTGTTAGTGTCGAACAAGCTGCGAAGCCCAGTTTCCAAATCACCGTCGGAGACCCGCACAAGGTTGGCGATTTGACGAGCTCCCACATCGTGTACTCTGTGCGGACCAAGGTAAAGATCCTCTGTGGTTCGGGAACTGTCACATGCTGAAATCGAATGAACAGACCACTTCCAAGGGATATAAGCAACCCGAGTTCGAGGTCAAGCGTCGCTACCGTGATTTCCTGTGGCTCTATAACACTCTCCACGGCAACAACCCTGGAATCGTCGTGCCGCCTCCCCCCGAGAAGCAGGCGGTTGGTCGCTTTGACAGCAACTTTGTCGAGAGCCGACGGGCCGCGCTGGAAAAGATGCTCAACAAGATCGCGATCCACGCTACACTGCAGCACGACCCTGATCTGAAGCTCTTCCTGGAGAGCGAGGCCTTCAATGTGGATGTGAAGCACAAGGAGCGAAGAGAGCCTATTCCGGGTGAGAGCAAGGGTGTGCTTGGGTCTCTGGGCATCAATGTCGGTGGCGGCAACAAGTTTGTGGAGCAGGACGACTGGTTCCACGATCGCAAGGTCTATCTCGACGCGCTCGAGAACCAGCTCAAGGGTCTGCTCAAGGCTATGGAGACCATGGTTGGCCAGCGCAAGATGATGGCCGAAGCTGCTGGAGATTTCTCGGCTTCTCTCCACGCGCTTTCCACGGTTGAGCTCTCCCCGGCGCTATCGGGGCCTCTTGATGCTCTCTCTGAGCTTCAGCTTACAATCCGCGACGTCTACGATCGACAAGCCCAGCAGGATGTGTTGACTTTTGGAATCATCATTGAGGAGTACATCCGACTTATCGGCTCAGTCAAGCAGGCGTTTGGCCAGCGACAGAAGGCATTCTACTCGTGGCACGCGGCTGAATCTGAACTGCAGAAGAAGAAGGCTACCCAGGACAAGTTGCTCAGACAAGGAAAGAGCCAGCAGGACCGACTCAACCAGATGGGTGCTGAGGTGAGCGAGTCAGAGCGAAAGGTGCATCAAGCCAGACTCCTCTTTGAGGATATGGGCCGGCTGATGAGGAGCGAGCTTGATCGGTTTGAGCGGGAGAAGGTGGAAGACTTCAAGAGCGGAGTTGAGACGTTCCTTGAGAGTGCAGTCGAGGCACAGAAGGAGGTGAGCTTTCTCGTCCAGTTTGAGCTGATGAGAAGTGACTAACCAGAGATGGCAGCTTATCGAGAAGTGGGAGACGTTCCTGATGCAGCTGGACGCCGAGGACGACGATTCGGCATTCTACAGGCCCCCTGTATACCAGCAGCAGCAACAGCAGCAGCAGAAGTCGGGCGACACCGCGGTCGACCGTGCCCGGGCGAGGATAGACGAAGACTCGGATTAGATCACCGAGGCTGAGCCATCCAACTCGTTTTACCATTATTCGATTTTATAGCGGGAAAAAAGTGGATTCTCCGTGCTTGAAGAATGGGGGGACTCGGGACGCTCAAATCCATGGGGACTCTGTTTTGACTATTGACCAATTCCGAGAACCGGAGACGCGTGTTTTTTTATATCATACAAGCCTCGAGGCCTTTTAACACTGTTGTACATAATGAACAACTCCCGTCCATGCTCCAACACCCCTCAAAATCTTTGCCCGCAGTATTCTAGACATAACGCATTTATACCCTCTTCTCGAGCTGGCCCCTGGATCAATTGACATGGTGTGTGGGTGGTCATGTGCCTCCATTGCTCCAATCTCCAGGGCCCAAGGCCGTCGTTTACTTTCTCTTCTTGGCCTGCTTCTTGGGCCCGGAGTCCCTCATGGCGGCTGCATCCTGTGTAGGCGCATATCCCGTGATGAGGTCAGCGTACCCTCCGTCGGCAGCCTCCTCGACGCCCTCCTCCGCCGTGCCCGAGTCGTAGGCGCGGCCGAAGCGCTCTCTGAAGGCGGCCAGCTTGCCGGCCTCGTCGAGCTCGACGTTCTTGAGGGACTTCTCGGACGGCTGCCAGAGGAGGGTGTTGCGGGTGTCCTTTGCGGCGCGGTAGATGGGCAGGGGGGAGGTGGTGCGCATGGTGTAGGCGGAGCCGTCGGAGAGGGTGACGAGCTGGGTGAAGGTGTAGGGCCGGCGGGGGCGGGGGATGAAGGTTGCGTGGCGGACCTGGCCAAGGGCGAAGGGCCGTGGTGATGATGTCGTCGAGGAGAGGATTGTTCGCGTGGGGGCGAGGGTCGCCGGCGAGGCGGAGAGTTTGACCATTGTGAAGGGGCGCTGCGACGAGGGGAGGTGGATTGTCGAGTGCCGGGGAGAAGAGGAATTGGCGACCCTTGGGGGGATTGAACCGTCGTTGTCGTGATGTTCTTTCTTGGGAGGTTTGTTGTAGCTCGTCAGGTCGGGTAAAATTTGGGGCGCGGCCGGCCGGTGGACGGATGCCAGGGGTTTCGGCCGGGCCTTATCGATAAGAGAATTAAAGGTCGCCCTCGTCATTTTTCGCTTGGGAGCGGCGGCCGGCCTTCGGACTTCGGACAAGGCAAGATTCACGAACTTTACGACCAATTTCTTTTTCCCGAAGCGCCCGTGAAGAGAGATTTACGAGCGTCGGGACGATAATGAGCTGTTTTGGGCGATGAAGAACTCTCGGGTGCTGCGCAATGGCGCAGAGACGGCCTTGAATGCAACCAAGGGTTGGAGGAGGGGAGTGAGCTCTTTGGGCTTGGGGAGCAAAGGGGCGAGGTGTCAAGGTTGTGGAAGGCCGACGGCGAGTCCTACGAGGTCAGTTTCATGGCCATGGCCTCTGCAGAGACAGGGAGTGGTTCCCATTCAACACCAGACTCAACCTCGTGAGTAGGACCCTGAAGCTGGCCGAAGCCTTCGACAAACTAACACTCGACACTCCAGACATCCTATCACGAAGAAACCACACATCCGCCGCCTCGAAACCATGGCATACCTCCCCCGCTGCGCCTCCAACCGTCCATCCGACAACGACAATCCCCCTCCCCGAACAGCTCCGCTCCATCATGCGCCTCCTCCCCCACAGCGTCGTCGTGACCACCTCGTACCAGCCCGGAGACGGCCCTCGCGCCATGACCATGTCGTCGTTCACGTCCCTGACGCTCTCGCCCACCCCGCTCATCACCTTCAACATCGCGACGCCGAGCCGGACGCTGGATGCGATACGCGCGAGTGGTGCCTTCAACGTGCACGTCCTGTCGGGGGACGAGAGGGGCGCGAGGGTGGCGGATCACTTTACGAGGGGGAACGTAGGGGGACACGCGCTGGAGGGGTTGGAGGGGTTGGGGTATTCCGGAGGCGAGGAGGCACCCGTGCTGACGGGAGAGGGAGTCATGTTTGCGCTGAGGTGTCGGGTGCTGGGGGATGCGGCGGAGGGGGGGCTCGTGAGAGTGAGGGATCATGTCATTGTTGTGGGGGAGGTGGTTGAGATGGTGAGGGTTGAGGAGGGCGAGGAGGAGTTTGGGCTTGTGTATGCGGATAGGAGGTATAGACGGGTTGGGGGAGTGTTGGAGAAGTGAGGATATGATGGAGTGTATAGTATACCCTGTATAAGAGAAAGACAAGTGTAGATTATCACTGTACAGATCGCACGTATATCTGGCCGTAGCATCTAGACCATGGGATGCAAGTGTGAATTTCAGAGGATGCTTAGTCGTAGTTGTTAAGGCTTCTCATACAGCCTCGAGATTCCTAGGGATTATTTGTGGTTGCTTAAGCCCCCTAGGTTGCACCATCTCAGTCGCGCGTGTCAGCATATGGCAAATACTGGTTGCTTGGGGTTCCGTGTCTGCAAGCTTCTGTTTGGATATGGGAATTACAACAACGCTTGATCCTAGGTTTGATTGGCATTGGCAATTGTAATTTATCGAAGGTTTCCAACGTTACATCACAAGGTTGTGCCGGCTCTTGTATCAAGCATGAAAGACATTGAAGAGCCCCGCCTCACTTTTGTCCATTTGACAACTCAGCCTTGCTGCCTACTGATTGCTATCCATTGACTGACGGGCGGCTGTGTGCAGCTCCAGACGAGAGCTACGGGTGCTTGGCAGGCCTCAATGGCTCGCCTCGTCCCGTTGCCAGACAATAGGTGGTGGGAGTGAGCATCAGCATGAATGGCTAGAAGATTCGATGGCGGGGGTTTCATATGGATCTTTTCTGCTGGGGAAAGCGGTGGGACCTTTTTTGGTTCGCGGAAGAGCCTAGAAAGCCGAGCAGGGGTCCTTTTCAGCCTCGAATGAGGGGGTTCAACCTCGGACCACCATTGTAGACTCCCCATGATGACGGAGGAGAGAAAAGAGAAAAGGCTGCTGAATTTTTCATTGTTCTGGCTGTATGACTCGCAGAGAGTTTTTGAAATTTCCGCCTCCTATTTGATAGTCGATTGTTTGACTCAGGTACGATCTCGCAACCACATGAACCTCCTCCCCCCGGTGAGGCGATGCGCCAGAGGTTGGGTGAAACGTGGAAGACTCTAGCAAGATCTGGCCAATCAGTGGAGCCCCAGCTCTGGCGGTGCGTGCGTAGACGTGCGTGGGTTTGCCGCCTGGGAGCAACAAGGTCCCTTTGTGCTTTTTGGGGTAAGGGTATGTACAATGCGTGGTAGGAACCGAGGACAGCTGCTAAGCTCCAAGCGGAGAAAGCCCAGGCAGGTGGCGGGCAGGCACACAAGGGTGACAAGGCGGTGGCCACTTGCCGTAGCGCAAGGGCGGTTGGTTGCTGTGGTTGCCTGAGACCTGAGGTCCCCTCAGCGCCTTGCAGCGCCTCACTGAAAAGAAAGCGGCGGCGGGAGGGGGGCACGAATTGGTAGGCGCTAGGTGGGCTCTCTGGCCGTGGAATCTCATGGAAGCCTCACAGGGGAGAAGCAGATGGAAGGAAGGAGGGGCCGGTTGCCAGCCTACATATTTTTTCTACCTACCTCTCTGCCTCGATCTTCTTCTCTTTCTCTCCAAACCATCTCTCTCTTCTCTACATCCTCTCTCTCCTGCCTCTCACTGGAGAATCAACTCTCACCTTAGACGAGCCAACTTGTCTTTTGCATTTTCCTTTTGTAACAATCATCTCTCAAGGTACGTTGCGTTGCTTATCCCCCCCCCCCGCCGCCGCCCGCCGCCTTGAGCAACAGCCTCGCCTGCTGCCTGCCCCTCGACTCTACCTCCTCTCTTGTCCACCGCCTCTCACAAATCGAATCGGCGCATTGCGACTGGCAATAGTCTCGAGCTCCATTGCAGAGCATTTGTCTATCGCATTCGTCATTTTCGTTTGAGTTTGGCGACTGCATGGGGTTGTTGGAAGCTCGAATTCCATAGCTTTCCAAACCCCTCCATGCACTTCCACACCAAAGCTTCACCGACAGCACATCACAACCCGCACAAATATTTAATTCAACCAAATCCAAACTCGATCGCTAACATTCTCCTCCGCAGTCACGATTCCCTTTGATACCCGACACCATGGCTGAGACTTTCGAGTTCCAGGCTGAGATCTCTCAGCTTCTCTCCCTCATCATCAACACCGTCTACTCCAACAAGGAGATCTTCCTGCGAGAGCTTGTCTCCAACGCCTCCGATGCCCTCGACAAGATCCGATACAAGGCCCTCTCGGACCCCAGCCAGCTCGACTCTGGCAAGGACCTCCGCATCGACATCATCCCTGACAAGGTCAACAAGACCCTGACCATCCGGGATACCGGTATTGGCATGACCAAGGCTGTAAGCTTCATCCTCACTTAATCACCGTCATTTCGTTGTTGATTCTAACGCTCTGCAGGACCTCGTCAACAACCTTGGTACCATTGCCCGATCTGGCACCAAGCAGTTCATGGAGGCCCTGACTGCCGGTGCTGATGTTTCCATGATTGGTCAGTTCGGTGTTGGTTTCTACTCTGCCTACCTCGTCGCCGACCAGGTCCGCGTCGTCTCCAAGCACAACGATGACGAGCAGTACGCCTGGGAGTCTTCTGCCGGTGGTACCTTCTCCATCACCGCCGACACCGAGGGTCCCCAGCTGGGCCGCGGTACCTCTATCATCCTCCACCTCAAGGATGAGCAGACCGAGTACCTGAACGAGTCCAAGATCAAGGAGGTCATCAAGAAGCACTCCGAGTTCATCTCCTACCCCATCTACCTCCACGTCGAGAAGGAGACCGAGAAGGAGGTCCCCGATGAGGAGGCTGAGGAGGTCACCGAGGTGACTGAGGAGGAGGGCGACGACAAGAAGCCCAAGATCGAGGAGGTCGATGACGACGAGGAGGAGGGCAAGGAGAAGAAGCCCAAGACCAAGAAGATCAAGGAGACCAAGATTGAGGAGGAGGAGCTCAACAAGCAGAAGCCCATCTGGACCCGCAACCCTCAGGACATCACCCAGGAGGAGTATGCTTCCTTCTACAAGTCCCTCTCCAATGACTGGGAGGACCACCTTGCCGTCAAGCACTTCTCCGTTGAGGGTCAGCTTGAGTTCCGCGCCATCCTCTTCGTCCCCAATCGCGCTCCCTTCGATCTCTTCGAGACCAAGAAGACCAAGAACAACATCAAGCTCTACGTCCGCCGTGTCTTCATCACTGATGATGCCACCGACCTCATCCCTGAGTGGCTCGGCTTCGTCAAGGGTGTTGTCGACTCTGAGGATCTCCCCCTCAACCTGTCTCGTGAGACTCTTCAGCAGAACAAGATCATGAAGGTCATCAAGAAGAACATCGTCAAGAAGTCTCTTGAGCTCTTCCAGGAGATTGCTGAGGACAAGGAGCAGTTCGACAAGTTCTACAGCGCCTTCTCCAAGAACCTCAAGCTTGGTATCCACGAGGACTCTCAGAACCGCCAGATCCTGGCCAAGCTCCTCCGATTCAACTCCACCAAGTCTGGTGATGAGCTGACCTCGCTCTCCGACTACGTCACCCGCATGCCCGAGCACCAGAACAACATGTACTACATCACTGGTGAGTCGATCAAGGCCGTCTCCAAGTCGCCCTTCCTCGACACCCTCAAGGAGAAGGGCTTCGAGGTTCTCTTCCTCGTCGACCCCATTGATGAGTACGCCATGACTCAGCTCAAGGAGTTCGAGGGCAAGAAGCTTGTCGACATCACCAAGGACTTCGAGCTTGAGGAGACCGAGGATGAGAAGAAGGCCCGCGAGGAGGAGGAGAAGGAGTACGAGAGCCTCGCCAAGGCCCTCAAGAACGTTCTCGGCGACAAGGTCGAGAAGGTCGTCGTCTCCCACAAGCTTGGCCTCTCCCCTTGCGCCATCCGAACTGGCCAGTTCGGTTGGTCTGCCAACATGGAGCGTATCATGAAGGCCCAGGCCCTCCGTGACACCTCCATGTCCAGCTACATGTCTTCCAAGAAGACCTTCGAGATCTCCCCCAAGTCTCCCATCGTCCAGGAGCTCAAGAAGAAGGTCGAGGCCGACGGCGAGAACGACCGCACCGTCAAGTCCATCGTCCAGCTTCTCTTCGAGACCTCCCTGCTCGTCTCTGGCTTCACCATTGATGAGCCTGCTGGCTTCGCCGAGCGCATCCACAAGCTTGTCCAGCTTGGTCTCAACATTGAGGAGGACGATGCCGCTCCCGCCGAGGCCGCTGCTGCCGACGCCCCCGCTGCCACCACTGGTGACAGCGCCATGGAGGAGGTTGACTAAATGACCATGCATGAGAAACGGGATACCACAAAAAGTCAACGGAGTTGAAGGGTTTCGGTTTTTATGAGCAACAAGGTCTTTGATGTCATCTGGTTTTTTCCCCTGGTATGAATGCGGGCAAGTCGGATTTTGAGCTGCCACTTCTTCATACCATAATTCCCCAGTTCTTGAGAGGAGGACGGGGTGTAACTCTAGCTAGCTCTATGATCATGAGAGAGATGAGGTAGACGCGAAATGGAAATGCTATAGAACACTTGATCGTCCCTGAACAATTGTGACTGTGTGACGGCTATGCTGTGTGGGCCATTTGGGTGATTTGTCGATGTCGACTTGACGCTGGCTGTGGGCTTGGTCCTGGATGCTCACGATGTTTTAGACCATACACGGGACGTTGAGGGTGACGACTGAAACAATAGGGCAACAGTTTTGCAAATGATATTCGACAATGCCTATGCGGGTATATATCTAGCTTCAAGACAGCCAAGTAGGAATAAATAGCCATGCCGCATAGTTCCTTTCCTTCCTCCGTTCCTTTTTGTGTCCAAGTGACAGTCCAGATCCCAAGCGCTCCAATGTGTCTATGTACAGATAACACAGAGATTCCAAGGTAGATAGAAAAGAGAAAAACCAGAAATGAATGACGGGTTCTTTGCATATGGTACAGAGTCCCCTTTGCTGGTGTTGACTGTCAGGGTATAAACGGTTGTTCGATGGGGGGTAATGGTGGACGATCAAGCAGCAGGGGCGGGGGAGATTGCAATAAAAAGAAATCTATTTTGAAATTTTATTTATGGCGTTCTATACAAGAACGTAGAGCGCACATATCTGATTCACTGTTAGCAATTCCTCCTGAACCAGGGATTGGGGGGAACCTACCAAGCTGAGGCCTAGAATCATCGAGGCCCAGAAGCAGACGTTATTTAGAGTCTGCCGGCCGCGAACCCACTTGGTGCGCTGGAGGACGACAATGGGTAGCTGAAGCATCTGACAGACGAAGCCATAGCCGCGAAGCTTCTTGGTGATGCACCCCATGACAATCTCATGGCCAATGGCAGAGATGAGGAAGGTGAGGGCCGTGGCGGGGACCTTTCCCATGCGGGGCCTTGAGGCGCCATAGACGTGACGGCGGAGGAAGCTGTAGACGGGGATATTCCACTCGCGCGAGAACTCCATCCAGTCGGTCGAGTTCCACCAGTCGGAGTAGAAATGGCGGTCGGCGAAGCGAGTGATTTCGGCAAATGCTCCCAGGACGTACTCGAAGATGACAAGGAAGACGAGAAGGAAGGTGAGCATAAAGGGGAAGAGAAGCAACGAGATGGTTTCGGCAAGGATGAGGGCCGGCTCGGAGACGGGCGATACGGCGCGGACGGCGTCGAGGCGCTCCGAAGCGTCCACGAGGACGGGAAGGATAAAGTCCTCGGAGATGATGGTCAAAAGAAAGATGCAGCCAAAGGTGGCAATGATCTTGGAGATGAGAGAGATCCAGTTGATGGAGGAAGTGCGAGGATACTCTATCTCGTAGCAGAGGGTCGGACAGAGGAGGTAGTCAATGTAGTTGGACCAGGTGAGATTGTTGGGATATGTGACGTTGCCCATGGGACTCGTAAGCTCACGGGCGAGGTCCTCGCGCAGCTCGTCGACCTCGTCGGAGCTGTTGTTTGCGCTCAATGGGGGGCTGTGGACTTGCAGAATGTTGTTGGTGGTATCCTCCTCGTCATTACTTTTGCTGTCACTCGCCACTCGCTTTGGCTGGTTACGCCTTCGCTGGCTGCGCTGTCGGCTGCGCTGTCGGCGTCGCTTCTTGCCGTTGGTGCTTGCGGGGGTACCAGAGGCGACGGCAGCGCTGCCATCATAGTCGGCGCTTGGGTATTGGTAGGCCGGCCGGCGATCCGGGTGGGAGGATGGATTGTCGAGGGCGTGAAGGCGCTTCTCTGTCTCGGACAAATGGCCATTGTAGAATGCGTACGAATGCATCTTCATGAGAAGCACCATGGTATGCAGAAGCAGGAAGACCTGGGCGGTCCAGGTCCACTCGAAATGGAACGGAACAGCGATCCAAAGTGAGAGCCAGGCAACCTGATATATACTCTGGAGCGCCATACCACCACGGCTCCAGGTCGCAACACTTCCGGGCTTGGCGGCTCGTGCTGCGCGATGCAGCGGCAGGCTGATAGCAGTGGTTGCGACCATGAGGAAGTCGGCGATTGCGAGATGCCAGAGCTTGACGGTAAAAAGACTCCAGATCTGCACTCTCAGAGGAAACCCGGTGTCCTTGATATTGCGAAGCATCGAGGTGATGCCCATGATGGCGAGGCCGATCCAGAAGAGGTTGAAGAAGCCATGGAAGTCTCGGTAGTCGCTCTCGGGATCGAAATGACTGACGCGCGAGGCGAACTCGATAGTTGGAAAGATGCGACGGCGTTGCTCTGCGCGAGCTTGCTTGCGGGCGGTGGAAAGCGACTTGACGGAGGGAGGGGCATTCTCGGGGACGGGTGTGGAACGACCGCTGCAAAGAGACAAGTTAGACGACGTATACGATTGACTCGGGAGCCGGAGAGCATACCTAGTCAGCCCACTCGTTGTTCCGGCGCTGGCATTGTCGGGCATGAGATGATTGTCATTGTCACTCGCTGCCGACATGCGGAGGAGCTCCGAGACCTGGGAATGTTGGGGTTTGCGCGGGCGCGGGCGGAGGACATGATCGTGGTCGTTGGCGTAGCCGTTGCCGTTGGGCATTGTATCGACTGAGGAGCTCATCGTGGCGACGATGTCGTCGTGATCGTAGTGGTGGTCGCCGTCAATATCAGAGGCTCATTTGAGGCTCCCGAGTCCCTTGGGGAAGTTTCGTTGGGGAAGATGATAGCTTCAAATTCGGTGGGCGGAACTCGACGACGCGCAAAGTCCAGGAATGACGCAAGGCCGCGATTATGATAGGAAAACAAACCAAAGAGAACCGAGCTGGAGGAATCCGTATGGAAGAGAAGAGACGAGAAAAGAAAATATCCCAAACTGTCTGTCTGCTGTCGTCAACGACTTTGCAGGAGGGAGGGAGAAACGGGAGGGACGAGGAGGAATGGAAGTGGGAATAAGGTAGCGTGGCTGGAAGGGAATGGAAAGGAAGGAGGTAAAGATGCAGCCACAAAATCTGTCAACAACTTTGTTGGAAGGCTCGACTCTGGCTTGCGACTGCGAATGTGACGCTTCGGGTGCGGCGGATTGCTCCCCTGCCAGATGACAGCTGCCCTTTTTTAGTGCTCTGCTCTTTCCCTCCATTTCGCACCAGGAGACCCCTGGAGGCGAATGACGTAAGGCAGGCACGGGACGGAGTCGGCGTCGTCATTCATGCAAGCATTGCTAGGGTCCTGAAGCCAGTAAAACGCCCGACGGAGTTGAGGGAATGCATCATGCAGAGGCAGGGCTCGTTCATCCGATCCGGTGCGTTTTATTAACGGATGAGATATACATCCGAGGGTTTATTCTATTGGTTTACAACCTGAGCGAGGCAGATTTTATCAGAGTTGAGATGTGGCTGGCTGTGGCTTGTCCATGATTAGCGACTCGATCGTCAATTCAACAATTCTCCGTGGCAGCACACTCGTCGCCCCTTGCACAGCCAACTTATACGCGTATCATTCCCATCACCGTAATCCGTACTTTGCAAATTCGTAAATCGTATTCCGATCCCCACCAATCGGCAAGAAGTTCTTTGCTCAAGTTGACGTCGTTTTGGCTAGCCTCGGCTGCTGCGGTATGCCTTGCACTCAGTCTTGCGCTGAGCATATTCGCCCAGCCAGTGAATAATTCTGCATCGGTTTCGAATCATCTCACAAATTTCAGCACACCATTACTACGAGCTATACTCAGAAGGTGAAGGCTTATTTTCGCAGTTGGCCTTGAGAATGCTAAAAGTTTCCCGATCTGCAGCCATCCAGTTCGTGCCTTTGTAGTGCAAAGTCAATCTTGCATCATGTAGGTACGGAGTACTCCTTTCACATGAAGACGATCCGGCCAAGGGCCGTCCCGAGTCACCAGAACCATCAAGTCAGAATGTTGACATTTCACAGTCCGCCAACGTAATCGCAAGCTGTGTTTCAAGGAAAAGCACTTCCTTGGGTCGGTATATTACTCTCCACTATCTCACTCAACTAGCAGAGTTCTCAATTAGTTTCTAAACGGGCGGTATTCAGAGCGCCTTAAGCCATAAGAGCTCCAAAGAAGAATGCAATAACGAGGGCCGCACAGGTCGACGACCCGGCCAGCTTGGAGCCGGCGTTGACGACGACCGCGGGCTGCTCCTCATCGTCGTCCTCCGTGTCTTGGGCAGACGAGCTGCCCGAGGGCTTCGTCGCCGTGGCGAGGGTGGACGAGGCAACCGGAGGGGGAGTCGTGGGCTCGGGGACGCCCTCGGGGCAATGCCAGTGGTCCCCGTGTGGTGTGCACCCGTTTGCATTGACGCCGTCACCGCTATCAGAGTGGTCGTCGTCTCCGGAGCCGGAGCCAGAGTCACCGTCACTACCGGGTTCTTGTCCGGGAGGGTAAGGAGGTTCCTGTACACCTTCAGGACAGTGCCAGTGGTCGCCGTGAGCAACGCATTCTCCAGAAGAGTCGCCATCCCCAGAGTGATCATCGCCTCCAGAGCCGGAGTCATCGCCGTCATCGTTGCCAGGCTCTTGGCCAGGAGGATAAGGAGGCTCCTGGACACCTTCAGGACAGTGCCAGTGGTCGCCGTGAGCAACACATTCTTCAGAGCTTCCATTTCCATCGCCATGGTCGTGTCCATCGTCGCCGCTGCCTGGCTCTTCACCAGGGGGGTATGGAGGCTCCTCGACGCCGGGGGGACAGTGCCAGTGGTCACCGTGAGGTTCACACTCTCCAGCATCATCGCCCCCGTCGTCGCCAGAGCCTGATGTAGGCTTGGGCTGCCCCTTGGTGGCCTGGGTATTTACCGGAGGATGATCACCGCCATCAGTGGGTTCGCAGTGCCCTACACAGGTTGTTAGCACATGATCCCCGTCTCCATTTCGTCCGGGAGAAACTTGCAATGATCTCCGTGAGGGGAACAAATAGATCCAGTTGGTGAAGGTGGAAGTTTGTCATCGTCGGTTGGGTGCGGATCCGTGGCCGTGAGAGAAGGCTCGCAATGCCCTAACGATATTATCAGCATTCAGTGCTTTTCCGGTACGGTTCAGGGGGAAAACTTGCAGTGATCTCCGTGGGGAGAACAAATGGATCCAGTGGGAGAGGGGGGCAGTTTTCCATCGTCTGTAGGCTTTGGATCTGTGACAGTGGGAGAAGGCTCGCAATGCCCTATGAGCATATCAGTATCAACCATTAGCTCTCGAGCAGGGCAGAACGAACAATGGTCTCCATGCGGCGAGCAGATAGAACCAGTTGGCGAGGGAGGTAGATTGTCATCCTCTGTAGCCGTAGCTCTACCCGTGGCAGTTGGGGATGGCTCACAGTGCCCTATCCGTGAATTAGTTTCAGCCATCTCGTTCTCGATCAGGGCAGAACAAACAGTGATCGCCATGGGGCGAGCAAATGGAACCGGTGGGAGACGGAGGCAGCTTGTCATCATCTGTGGCCGTGGCCGTTGGAGAGGGTTCGCAGTGCCCTTCACACTCGTCAGCAAAAGCCCAGGGAACGTAGAATAAAGTGAAAACTTGCAATGATCGCCGTGAGGTGAGCAGATAGACCCAGTCGGCGAGGGAGGAAGCTTGTCGTCATCCGTGGCCGTAGCGGTGGGCGAGGGCTCGCAGTGCCCTGTGAAAGCATGTTAGAAGCCAGCATCCCACAGTTGTTCTGGGAGGGAAAACATGCAATGGTCTCCGTGCGGAGAGCAAATAGAGCCGGTAGGAGAAGGAGGGAGATTGTCGTCCTCCGTGGCGCTCGGGGATGGCTCGCAGTGCCCTATAGACTCCTTAGTCAACAGAGTCTCTGAGAAGCCCTATCAAAGGGCAGAACAAACAGTGGTCTCCGTGAGGCGAGCAAATAGAACCAGTCGGCGAAGGAGGGAGAGGATCCTGGGTCGTCGTGGTGCACTGGGTCACGGTGAAGGTGGACGAGACGATCTGATACCCATCCGCCTCAAGGATATCCGAGGCCATGAAGCCGTAGGCAGTCTTTGTAGGCTTCCCATCCGCGTCATTGAGGTACTGGGTGTAGATGGGAACTCTAGACCCGCTCCAGGTCCAGCCCTCGGTGTAGTACTTGGAGTTGATGGAGCTGTACCAGCTGGTGTAGTCGGTGACAGTGGTATCAATCCCGTAGCGAGTGCTGATGCTGGTCCTACAGTGAAGAGAACAAGGTCAGCTGAATTCACCACTTGTGTAAAAGAGCACTTGAGGACTTACGTGCAGGAAGAGCCTGGTGGCTCAGTGACGGCGCGAGGCA
Organism: Fusarium nematophilum; assembly: GCA_033030565.1. Lineage (NCBI taxonomy): Eukaryota > Fungi > Ascomycota > Sordariomycetes > Hypocreales > Nectriaceae > Fusarium > Fusarium nematophilum. Next base: position 114,859 of record JAVIXY010000118.1, read on the forward strand.
GAGCCACGGCCGAGATGACCGGGGCCAAGAGGAGGCACGAGGCCCAAGACTTGAAAAACATCGTGACTTTTGTTCCGCAGTGGGAGATCAGGCGGGAAAAGTCAGAGGGGTTGAGGGTCTTGGATGATCGGGGTGGAAGAGAAGAGTTGGGGGTGAGGTTCGAGGCTCTGTTTATATACACAGAACTGGCACTGCGTGGACGGTGCTAGGTGGAACTGGGGAGTGCACAATGGAACTAGGCAGAGCTCGAAGCACCTTGACAGCACGGACAGCTCGTCTGCTCTCATGCGAGAAGTGAGAAGCCAACTTACAAAGGTCCTCTCGTGATGGCATCCAGCTTCCTCTCTCGTCGTTCCCAAGGATTAACGGTGATGCATCCCACCTGTGGCGTTCAATATTCTTTGCCCGTTTGAGATGATGTCCGTGGGATTTCCGCAGTCATCAAGGTACCTAGGCAGCTTTTGTTTGCCAAAAAAGAATCTCGCGTGTTGGCAGTGCCCGCGCTGAGAACCTCTGCGGGCTCGATCCCTTGGCCGTAGTGGCACTGTCGGCTGCGCTCTCCCCACGGCAGAGAGATATAGTTTAGCGAAGGATAGGCTGGCCAGGGGTTTGAGCTCATCCCACGCTGCGGTGCATGGTATAGCTTCAATACGGGTATAGCTTCAGCCATACACCATTGACCAAGTGCTGCCATGACTACACCATTGTTCCTGCAGCTCCTTGCTATTTTCTGAATGGCCATTACGGGCTGTCGGTGATTCACTGACTGGTAGAAGCAGTGAATGGAGGCACGATGAGCCGAAGAGGTGTTTCCCGCGACTATAAGAGGCACGAGTGATCGCCTCTCAAAGAACAGAACCAACAGCCTCTTCATCCTCCTTCATCAACGTCAACCGGAACCAACAAGCCTCTTGGCCTTCGTCATTCTTCAAAGATCATCCCAGTCCACCTTTACAACCAACAACAAACCCCCCACCATCACCATGGTCTCGGTAACCTCTCTTCTCGTCGCCGCCGTCATGGCTATCGGCGCCACCAACGCCATCCCCTCGGCCGGCAAGGCCGGCGCCGCCATCTTCAAGCGTGACTGCGAGACCCCCGGAGGCAACTGCTTCGAGTGGGAGGACGGCGATGCTGTCGACTGCGAGTGGTGCTGCTACTCCTTCACTCCTCCCCCTGGCTCCGCCTGCCACACCCACGGCAACGATAAGTGCGGCGACAAGAACCGCGGTTTTGTCTTCCACTGCGATGCCCACTAAAGAATCCGTGAGTACTCCAAGCTGCCTCGTCGATAGCCCGTCTAACTGTTGCAGGAAACCAGCTTCCATCCGCAAGCCAGTCACCGTCCGCGGATCATGGGATATGGACAGATGAGGGATGGTGAATTGGGGTTTCAGGCGCTGAGCCGACCTGTCGTTCAACACGACTTCATGTTTCCGGCGAATCACCGAGATAGGCGCCGTCTCTAGAGAAATCGATTTCTTCTCCACGTGGCTGCAGGCTCTTTAGTGACTCTCAACTCAGCTCTTGGCAATCTCCTCTTGTGACTCTATTGATCCCGCCCCCGACCACCCGTAAACGAATCAACTAACAAACACGCGTGATGTTGAAAGTGGACAGGAATCACATGCGTGGTGGGGGAACTAGAGGGCCATTGGGCGTTTTGACTGGCCCGGTTAGAGGACCGTACCTTGCGGATGGGATAAGCATATGTTGAAGCTTATACCTTGATGTCCTCCGTCACATCCATGATCGGCCACTGCCCGGCAAGGGAAACGCGAACTAGGGGACCAGGGACCGGGGGTCAAGATAGCGGGTTAAAGCCGAGGGGAATAATCCAAGAACCTAAGGCCTGCCCTCGTCTGGCTATCTGAGTGAGGCGTTGTCACATCCCGCCCCAGAGGCTAAGGCAGGTAGGTACATGTAGATGTTGGAGCTTCATGCCTTCATTAGAGCGAGGTGGTTGAGATGGCTTCGAGCTTAGGTAATCCTCCAACACTAGGGTAGGCTAAAGGGACTTCGGAAAATATCATATAAAGAATGCATATATTAGTATTAGCTAGCCCTATTTTAGGCCTAATTAAGCCTTATTTTCT